>WNWK01007674.1:87500-91564 GCA_009830355.1 Cherax destructor | reverse complement strand
TCTCTGTGTTTGACTGAAGAAGGAAACCTTTCAACAATAAATTTACTCATCTGTTACACATGTGCCTTACTCATCAACGTGTCAGTATTTTATACCATTATCACCATTAGGTATCAGTGTTGAAGATTTGAAGTGAATCAGATTCAGTATTCAGAATTTATCACATGGAAACTAATATCCCAATTTTTTTAATAGAAATGACAAATTAGTTCCATTAAGATACACCAACTTTGAAGCAAAACTGAAGACAAATTCTTTTGTTATTTCACAGGCACCAACATCCTAAAATACACCAGCACAGTAAGTTTGAAGCCAGAATTTGAATTATCAAGTTATCAGCGTTGAAAGGTAAAGGTAATTAGATGAAGAATTCGGAAATTATCCCATGAAAACCATTATTTCATTTTTTGCCAGTTTCGTCTATTATAAAAGTCAATTTGGGACTAACAAAAGCAACACTAAATCCAAACTTTTCGCTAAATAAGATTTACCAATAAGTAATTAAATCAAGACTATCTAATGGTTATAACCATAATGGAAATAAATGGTATACATTACCGACACAATGGAAAAATAAACACATAAGCAGTATAATGTGATCCTTTATTGACAACGTTTCGCCCACACAGTGACTTGATAAAGCCCACTGTGTGGGCGAAACGTTGTCAGTAAAGGATCACATAATACTGCTTATATGTTTATTTTTCCATTATAACCATAATATTTTTTTAAGGGATGAACCGGTAACCAGTGGAAGGCCTCGGTCAGATGACAGAAAGCTCCATTGGCGGGTCGTTATGTGACTAAGACCAGGAAACACTTGTCCTGTTTCCTGACGAACTTTTCCTAACCTAATTAATTAAATAAGATTTATTAAATAAATATTGTGTAGACTTAACTTAAGATAATTCAATAAAGTCTAACACTGTGATTTATTTGTGACCAGAAGAGACATTAAAACCTAAAATTACATCAGCACTCAAAGTTTAAATCCGACCAGAGGAGGCATTCTTCAGTTATTGCACAGAGTCCAACATGAAGTGACTGTGGTAACGCGATACATTCAAATTTGATTCAATCAAGAGTAGGACAAGTCCTGTTCCTCGGATCGAAATCCCCTAACTGGCATCAAGGCAAAATAATACAATATTATATAATAATACTATACCATCGCCATGGGAAAGTGGAGAAGAATCCTTCCTCCGTAAGCCATGCGTGTCGTAAAAGGCGATTAAAATGCTGGGAGCAAGGGGCTAGTAACCCTTTCTCCTGTATACATTACTAAATGTTGAAAAAAAAACACTCATTTTTTTCGTTTTCGGGTCACCTGCCTCCCTGGAATACGGCCGATGTGTTAATTTTTTTTTATACCATTTCAAGAGAAAAAAATGGAAAAATGGCACCAACACTCCATCAACAATACCAATCTTCTTCTATATAGGATATACGACTTTTGAAATTTTGAAGCCAGTCACAGGAGATTTACTCGTTACCACATGTAAACAAAATCCGGGATTGACCCTCGTAACATCATCCAAAAATCACCCACACATGTTAACACTCGTGTAAATCTTGATCTTGATGCAATCCACAACCTCTGAAAGTTTGAAGCAAATTGAACAAGACGTTCTCGAGTTATAAAGGAAAATATAGAAGTGAAGATTGTTGCTGAGAAATATAGAAGTGAAGATTGTTGCTGAGAAATATAGAAGTGAAGATTGTTGCTGAGAAATATAGAAGTGAAGATTGTTGCTGAAAAATATAGAAGTGAAGATTGTTGCTGAGAAATATAGAAGTGAAGATTGTTGCTGAGAAATATAGAAGTGAAGATTGTAGCTGAGAAAATATAGAAGTGAAGATTGTTGCTGAGAAATATAGAAGTGAAGATTGTTGCTGAGAAATATAGAAGTGAAGATTGTTGCTGAAAAATATAGAAGTGAAGATTGTTGCTGAGAAATATAGAAGTGAAGATTGTAGCTGAGAAAATATAGAAGTGAAGATTGTTGCTGAGAAATATAGAAGTGAAGATTGTTGCTGAGAAATATAGAAGTGAAGATTGTTGCTGAGAAATATAGAAGTGAAGATTGTAGCTGAGAAAATATAGAAGTGAAGATTGTTGCTGAGAAATATAGAAGTGAAAATTGTTGTTGAGAAAACATAGAAGTGAAGATTGTTGTTGAGAAATATAGAAGTGAAGATTGTTGTTGAGAAATATAGAAGTGAAGATTGTTGCTGAGAAATATAGAAGTGAAGATTGTTGCTGAGAAATATAGAAGTGAAGATTGTAGCTGAGAAAATATAGAAGTGAAGATTGTTGCTGAGAAATATAGAAGTGAAAATTGTTGTTGAGAAAACATAGAAGTGAAGATTGTTGTTGAGAAATATAGAAGTGAAGATTGTTGTTGAGAAATATAGAAGTGAAGATTGTTGTTTAGAAATATAGAAGTGAAGATTGTTGCTGAGAAATATTCCGGAAACAGCCCTAAACGAACGATTTTCTTTCAGTGTTGTTTTCTTATTTATATTTTATTTAAAATTTTCAGCAATTCTAATAGCAAAAAATATTTGGTTTATATTTTTACGATAATTTTATTTGACAAAATTCATTTAAAAAAAATGGACAAATTGGCACTGAAATCACAATAAAAAAACTTGTAATTGAGATACACTTGTGTTTGGAGTTTGAAGGCGATCAGAAGAGGCATTCTTTACTTATTACAAGAGAAACAATATATTTAATAAACTTGGCAAATTAAAATTTACACAGCTCAAAGTAATCGCCAAACTTTCTTTTATGTTCTAGAACATAAGAACATAATAAAGGAGGAACACTGCAGCAGGTCTGTTGGCCCATACTAGGCAAGTCCTTCACAAATCCAACCCACTAACAGAATAAGCAATAAACTTTGATAATTCTATTTACTCACGTGCAAGTCCCGTTCAAATCCAACCCTTCTCACTCATGTAACCTAAGTTTGAAACTACCAAGGTTTTAGCTTCGATAACCCTGCTAGGCAGACCGTTCCATTCATCAACTACCATTTTTTCAAACCAGTACTTTCCTATATCCTTTCTAAATCTAAACTTATCTAATTTGAATCCATTATTCCAGCATTTTAGTCGCCTCTTACGACACGCATGGCTTACGGAGGTAGGAGTCTTCTCCACTTTCCCATGGAGATGGTATAATATTTTTTTTTATAATATTGTATTATTTTGCCTTGATGCCAGTTAGGGGATTTCAATCCGAGATACAGGACTTGTCCTTCCCTTGCTTTAGTCGAATTTGAATGTATCGTTTTGCCACAGTTACTTCATGTTCGACTCTGTGCAATAACTGAAGAATGCCTCCTCTGGTCGGATTTAAACCTTGAGTGATGATGTGGTTTAGACAATAGAAGCTTTCCCTTGATTTGACTTAGTTTAGGGCTGTGTATGTCCTAATTTGCAATTTTTATTAAAAATGGGGATACTAGTATCCAGGTGATAAGTTTTGAATATCAAATCTGATTCACTTTAAATCTTCAACACTAATACGTAGCTGCATGAAAAAAAAACTTATTGTATACTCCGAATAAATCTTTTCTTTACATTAAGTTAGAGGAGGCTGGGGTTGTGTAGTACGTGGACACTTTCCTCGGGTCGCGCAGCGACTACATCAGGTTATTATGATTAGTAATTGTACTCCTCGATGACAAAAGTTATCGAGAAAATAGACTATAAATTATACCAGGTTTCATCTTGGTCTTGAGTCCTGAAAGATCTTGTAGACCAAAATGAACTGCATCAACTGGAAATGCTTAGAGTGGAACACTGGGTAAGATGCTGCGACTCAGTCATGCGTACAGAATTGCGTAACAACCTCTGCCCAGATAATATTTCCAAAGCCAACGAGGTACTAGGGAGAGCGAACGTAATTTCGTAGTACATTCAGTAGGGTGGCTAGGCTTCCACCACCTCTGTTACGCAACGATGGAGAAGTGGGATGGGTTTCCTGATGATGTCAAGGCCAGTGTTAGTTTAAACCAGTTTGAGGTTAGAGCTAAAGAGTACGAAATGGAGTA
>WNWK01007674.1:52500-82500 GCA_009830355.1 Cherax destructor | reverse complement strand
CATAACATTGTTCAGTGGATATCTTGTAAATGAACACAGGAGAAACTAATGAGATGTTTACTTTATATACGTATCGTTCTTCAGGAACATTCTTATAATTATGTGAAGTACTAAACCCGTGTGGGTCATTCAGAGCAAGTAGAGGAGGCTCGATCCTACATCCGCTAATCGTTGGACAGCCACACTACTCACTCAGCCAGTCAGGCTGCGACAATAGCGCTTTATCAAGTCATTACGCATGACTTTGAGAAGAGCGAAACGTAGCAGTAATAAATGTGTCATCAGTTGCTTATGTGTCCTCTACCTGACAATTGCTATATAGTATGCCAGTAATAAGGTGGTCACATTAAAGGAAGATCTACACTGCTATATTTACTAAAATTGGGTATTTTATTTGTGTTTCAGCTGACGTTGTTGTTGTTGGGGCTGACGGCGGTGTGTGCCGCTCCCCAGTACTCCATACCTTCACCACCACCACCCCCACCACCCCCACAACCACCTCGAACATACATCACCCCAGGATCACCACCACCACCCCCACCACCACCCCCACCACCACCCCCACCACCACCACCACCCCCACCACCTCCAACACCTCCACAACCACCTCGAACATACATTACCCCAGGATCACCACCACCACCACCACCACCACCTCCAACACCTCCACAACCACCTCGAACATACATTACCCCAGGATCACCACCACCCCCACCACCACCTCCAACACCTCCACAACCACCTCGAACATACATTACCCCAGGATCACCACCACCATCTCCACAACCACCTAGAACATCCATCACTCCAGGCTCACCACCACCAGAAACACCAACAAACACAAACATTCCTCTTGAAACCGGAGCAGCAAAACCAGCAGTGGAGATCATAAGTGACGTGCGTGAGAGTCCTGACGCAGAGGGTAAATACAGCTTCAACTTCGAGAGTGGTGACGGCATCAGTCGTAAGGAACAAGGCGCTCCCCAGGGCGAGTCTGGCGCAGTGGCAACTCAAGGAGAATGGTCGTAAGTATCACTACCTCAACCTCTCACTCTGGCACTCAAGTTCTCAACTTATAAGTGTCCTGAGAGCCCAGGACACTTATAAACACTGATACCATTAAATGGTGTCCCGTAGCTCGATCGCTAGCACACTCAGCTCACACTCTGTGGTCCGGAGGTCGATCTCCGGTGCGGCTGGACAACATTAGGACGTGTTTCCTTTCCTTGACACCTGCTGTCCATGTTCACCCATCAGTAAAGTAGGTACCTGGGTGTTAGTCGACTGGTGTGGGTCGCATCCTGGGACAAAAATTAACCTAATTTGCCCGAAATGCTCAGAATAACAAGGGGCTTTCTATATAGTAGTGTGTAATTGATGTCATGTACATGTACTGTACTTGTGGAAATAAAGATTAATATTATTATTACTATTATTATTATTATTAATATTATTATTATTATTTTTATTATTATTTGAGTAAGGTTAACCTAGACAGAACGTTGCTCTTGTCTGCCTGACTGAACTATCTACGGGAAAATATAAACAAATGACTGATAATTCAACATAAATAATACAATTTCAAGAGTAATGAAATTTTTATTTTCAATGCTCGTTGTTTTTCTCGGAGCCATTATATTTACTTCTATATATATATTTATGTGTTTGTGTGTGTGTGTGTGTGTGTGTATGTGTGTACGTGTGTGTGTGTGTACGTGTGTGTGTGTGTGTGTGTGTGTGTGTGTGTGTGTCTCCTATATATATATGAGACACGTTAAATTCTTGGCACTGTCTTGCTACAGGTTCACCTTCCCTGACGGCACTCCTGGTCATTTCTCCTTCGTTGCTGACGGCAATGGTTTTAATGTACAATCTGACCTGTTGCCCGTGGGCCCGCCCATGCCAGCCCACGCTATTGCCCAGATCGATGCAGCCCGTCTGGAGGATGAAGCTGCAGCCGCCTCTCCCGCTATCAGGCAAGCTGCAGCTGTATCTCCTGTTGCCAGTCAAGCTGCAGCTGTCTCTCCAGCTTTTATTCAACCACCTGGTGCTACCTTCCTTGATATCAGGGAAGCTGCAGTCGTGTCTCCAGTTGCTAGTCAACCTGTCCCTGATCCCTCGTCCATTTACAGGGCTCCTTAGATGACCTGACTTGTTCTGTCCATGGCAAGGCTTAGCTTTCATGTGATGTGTGTATATGTGTGTATATGTGTGAATATGTGTGTATATGTGTGAATTCAAGATGGAGAGTTAAGGTCCCGTTCTGGTTAAAGCTACTTCGTAAATCTCTGAATTCATCTCTTAATTAATGCTGTTGATTTCTAATTTCCTAATTTGCAACTGTCTAATCTTTACCTGATTAGAATTTATAATGTTCTAGTTTGCTTTCATGCACCTAGAACATTATAAATGAGGTGTTGGGAGCAATAAGGGCGAACTCTATGTATGAACTTAAATATAAATTAATCCCTAAAACACTATGTTGCGCATGCAAAAAATAATAGTCACTAAAAAGTTGCTGTCATTATTTTATGCGTGAATAAGTAGTTATTATTATTATATATATATATATATTTTTGGCTAATGTTTAGGTGTTGAGTTGGTTGTTTCTACGCCCCAAACTTCGTATTACAGAGGCTGATTGACTGAGATTTATGTCACTTGGTTACATCGTGTCTCAGAACTCAGCTGCCTGAGTTATCGTCTTCAAGTTTGTGTAGTAATCTAGTTTTGACCTCCATATCTGAGACTTTAAAAACCCTTAGTTATCATTCTACTTGTTATTGTCTTGAATCATGGCTGCCTTTTATCCTTAGTGATGTTATCTCGGCTGTTTTCAATCCTATTATCTTCCATCTCTAGCTGGCTTATATTTCAGTTATTTATAGTCTTAGTTGCCATTGGGTTCTTGCATGGTGAAGTATTCAGTGTCTGGGTTCTTGCTGCTCTGAGGTGCTGCTGCAACACCGCTGCTGCATCACCGCTGCTGCAACACCGCTGCTGCAACACTGGGTGCACATTATCCACGTTGATCATCATTATGGCGTCTCCAGCTGCTTGGATCGTTGATGCTGAGCCAATTATACAAAACTATTTATTCTCCTTCTTTTTATAGAGCTACGTCTTTAAAATGCAAATAAATGTATTTATCTCATACAATTATGATTCACTATCCCCCAACCTGGTATGACCAACATCAACTTCCTTTATTATGACACTTAAGTCCACGAGTGGACCTCCTCCCCACATCTTCCTGTGTATGTACCTCTTCTTGTCTCACGTATGTACTGAAGAGGATTTCAGGTGGACGTGGAAATACATAGACAGTTTATCACTGGTATTCCTGTCTACATATGGTCGCTGACCTCTCATATATATCCACTTTTTTACAACCCCATCTATAAATATGCTAAATAACCATAGTAACATCACAGATCTCTGCGTAAGCTTACATACTCTAAC
This sequence comes from Cherax destructor, assembly GCA_009830355.1. Classification (NCBI taxonomy): domain Eukaryota; kingdom Metazoa; phylum Arthropoda; class Malacostraca; order Decapoda; family Parastacidae; genus Cherax; species Cherax destructor. Next base: position 79,038 of record WNWK01007674.1, on the reverse strand, counting down.
TTAAGCCTAATCTCTCATAAAAACTCTTTATTGCTTTGTGAAGCGTATTGCGTATTCCATATTATTATTATAATCAAATAGAAGCGCTAAACCACAGGGGTTATACAGCTGCGTATTCCATAGATTTTCACATCTGCCATATTGCTCCACTATCCACCATTTTCTTAATCCATAAATGCAACGGTTCTTTACCTTTATCTATGTATAATAACTTGTATGTTTCATTGTAAATACTGTAGTTGGTTTACACTTAGGTATAATTCGCAAATCCTCATAGTTCCTCACTAACTCTTTCAAGAATAACTTTAACTTTACCCGGTATACTGAATAGGCTTATTTCCCCATGAATCTTACAATATCTCTCATCCCATTTCTCCTATACAAATGGATCTATTTATGTTCTCTAATCCTTTTCCTTCTTCTTTGGATATACTGATCACATACACCAGCCACTTCCAAAGTATGTCTAGTTTAGTTTGATATCTTTATTATGCACCCCATACCCATCCTGTGGACGGTAGTCAAAAGATTACAGAGGTACATAATGGGTCCAGGGACTGGACCTCAAAGTTTGATAGCTGAGCAAGTTACAAAGGTAATGAACTTAGGTAGATCTGGTCACAATCATGACAAGTGACAAAAGTATTTACAGATTACAGAGGTATATAATGGGTCCAGAGACTGGGCTCCAAAGTTTTGATAGCTGAACAAGGTACAAAGGTAATGAATTCACTAGTTACAAGGTAATGAATCATGTAAGTAAATTTACTTAAGTTTATACATGATTGCAATCATGAACAAATTATAAAGCAATGAGCAATTTATTAGTCTACACCCGGCCACAAATGTAATGAGTTATTGGTGCAAATATTAATTGTTGGGACACACACACACACACACACACACACACACACACGCACACGCGCACACGCACGGGGCCAGGAGCTGAGTCTCGACCCCTGCAACCACAATTAGGTGAGTACATGCACACACATACATACACTCATACACACAGGTGGAGACAAAGTATGTCTCCAACTGCTTTTAGCATCTCGGTATTAATTTCCTCTGTCCCAGTTACTTAACCTACTGTTATTCACACTCACTCTCCCTCAGATGATCAGAACCTGCAGTAGCGGGTCATCATATCTTAGTACTAAGACCTGACGATTCTTATCTAACCTAACCACCATTCGCCTTTGGTTATTCTTGACTCCTATCAGATATTTGTCCTTCCTGCCCAAGGTAGGATGTCAACATCCACCCACTCAAAACATTTTCTCCGTATTTCCGGTACCTTTCTCTTCCTATCTTTTAACTTTTGACTGGAAAATATATTTGTCTCTCGGGGATTCTCAACCCATTTATCACTAAAACTGTTTCTTATTCTTATCTAAATTGGCTCATCTATTTTGCACTTCCATGCCTCTCGTTTTTACCTCCATATACCCTGTTTACCGTATTAATTCTTATATTGTTTCTCATCTGCTAATTTGCTTCTCTTTCCACTCTTCTCGTTACCATTGCACCAACCATTTCCTTTTCTCACCAGTACCCACCATCCTATAACAACATACTCTGATATAAACAATGTCACTGCATTCTCAAATTCTACCCCATACCTCTTCAATCCTCCACTCATTACCTATACTATCTCTCTGTCTCACTTTCCTAATAATAGTTGCTAATATTCAATACTCTGTCTCTTTTCTTACCCACCGATCCTCTTCTCTTCGTATTTCATTTGCCTTTCCTCATACTGTAGCTACAAGGAAACAGTATGCTGATATATCAGTAACTGGTCTGAAACTTCAATAACTGCTCTAAAAATATGTACATTCAGAAATCTATCCATCATCTTTTTATCCACTATCACTGTGAATTACATCATGTCTCGTCCACTTACCTATTCAATGTTTCTTAAAATATGCTTATTTTATTGCCAAACCTCAATCTATACATAATTCAGTAAGAAGTCTACCACTATCATTCACACTTGGCACTAAATTTTCCTACCGCTCCCTCTACAACAGTCTCTACCACTTCATTATTTAGGTCAACAAAAATTATTCTACAAATTATTTTTCACTTAACACCTCAAAAATCTCTGTCCCCTTACAGTCGTCTCGTCCCCCGGGACCTTCACACTTAATGTAACCCACTTTTCCCATCACGCTTTTACTCTAGTCCACATAATTCTTGCTTTCAATCATTTGTGGCTTATCCTTCGTGTCCTTAGTTAATCATTATATATCAATGATACTCTTTGCTCAAGATCACTACGTATACAAAATATCACACACAGACACAATAATGCTCACACAGTGACCCAGTAGCGGCCAGTGAAGAGGCGGGGCCAGGAGCTATGTATCGACCCCTGCAACCACAACTAGGTGAGTACACACACAGTCAGCAGGACTGATACTGCTACTAAGAGACGGGCAAGATTCTCAGGCCGCACTCTTACCCACTCGACCACAAATGCCTCGATAAATAACAAAAAAGGCACAATACCGTGACTGGAACAATACACACAACCCGCACATAGAAGAGAGGAGCTTACGACGACGTTTCGGTCCGACTTGGACCATTTACAAAGTCACACTGTGACACTGTGACTTTGTAAATGGTCCAAGTCGGACAAACGTCGTCGTAAGCTCCTCTCTTCTATGTGCGGGTTTGTGTGTATGCCTCGATAGCTGGGCAGCCTGGTTCACTAGCCATGTTTCTTTCCCAGCCCGGGCACGTCAGGAGCCTCATGCATGGATCTCTGTATATACCCGCTTGTTTCTGCTTGGAGCATTTATATATATATATATATATATATATATATATATATATATATATATATATATATATATATATATATATATATATATATATATATATATATATATATATAGTCTGCCGATTAGGTAAAACTGGTCAATTAGCAAGTACTCATCTAAAATTAAGTCCTTTCTAAAATTTTATCTTATACGTTTAAAGATACATTTTTTTCATTTATGTTAATGTAAGAATTTATATGTTTGTACCAAGAGAAACTTTGAAAACCTACCTAACCTTATTACAAAAAGCGCAATTTAATTTAGCCTAACCCAACTAAATATATTTTAGATACGTTAACATTAATTTAATAATAAACAAACACAATGAAATATATTTTTTTCGTTATGTTCAGAATGATTTTGGCGAAATTATTGCATACACAAATTTTCACTTGTCTTATATGGCAAGGTGAGCGTTGCTATTTAAGCCAAAATTGCAAGTTTTACCTAATCGGCACGACATATATAAACACTGATCTCTGGCCGACGGAGACTCGAACCTACGAACCTTTTGACAGAGATCAGCCAGAATATTTCGCCTGCTCTTGCGAATTCCTAGCATTGTAAAAATCTCTAGTTGTGTCGATGCATGCAGGGGATAGATGAAAAGCTGTAAGCCACCTGCCTGAAAGCTGGCTGCCTTAGATCAACGTCTAGCGTGAGCTGGACGCCAAGGTATTGGACCAGTGTGGTACGGTCGGCAAAGCACTGCGTACCTTGTCACAAAGTTCGTAGGTTCGAGTCTCCGTCGGCCAGAGATCAGTGTTTGTGAATATTTCGCCTGCTCTTGCGAATTCTAGTTTTTATATATATATATATATATATATATATATATATATATTATATATATATATATATATATTATTATGTAACCACGAACGAGTGGTATTGATCAATAACATTACTGCACTAGCCAGAGTTCGAACACATTTTGTACTAGCCCGTCATTGTGAGCGAGAACCACATGACGCCTTAAACCACAGGACTACGCAATCCTACAAGAACCAAGGACCCAGCGACGCTATGTGTGTTTCTCTTGGTCCGAGGACATACGGAGGTGTGGGAGCTTTCAAGCTAATTTCATTCTCATCCCTGTTTGGTGTACTAGCCTACGAGCAGCATATATATATTATTGTAACCACGAACGAGTGGTATTGATCAATAACAACACTGCGCTAGCCAGGGTTCGAACCCATGTTGTACTGTACTCTGTCTTCGGTCTTCATTGCTCTTCCCCAGTCTTCATGACTTTGCACTTGGTGTGGTTAAACTCCAGGTTTGAGGCCTGTCCAGATTACTGTGTAGTCCTGTCTGGTCCTCTTCCGATTAAATTCTCCTCATCAACTTCACATCGTCTGTAAACAGAGACACTTCTGAGTCTATCCCTTCCGTCATGTCATTCACATATACCAGAAACAGCACCGGTCCTAGGACTGACCCCTGTGGAACCCCGCTCGTCACAGGCGCCCACTCTGACATCTCATCACGTACCATGACTCGCTGTTGTCGTCCCATCAGGTATTCTCTGACCCATTGTAGTGCCTTCCCTGTTATACCCGCCATTTGTACTAATCTCTTGTGTGGAACTGTGTCAAAAGCCTTGTTACAGACCAAGAAAATATGTGTGTGTGTGCGCCCCACGTGCGTGTGTGTAAGAGTTGCGTTATGTTGTAACACTACACACTGCTCCTGTAACAGTGTAATGCAAGTGATGTTTGAGAATGGTTCCCAAGCGGTGGTCTGCGGCCACGGGATTCCACTGAGTGGAGCGCTGGAACCTCGCCAGACGGACACTTCTCACTGACTATGGCACCTGCGGATCTGACCCGCGAGGACAAGGCAGCCCGGCTGGTTTACCTGGCTACCCATGACTTGGAGACACTGCTCCCAGTCCTAGCCGCTCACCCGCCACCTCGATGACGATGACGACGAAGAACTCAGCGAAGACAACACCTGATGAATCCCGTAGATGATCAAGACCAGTCACCACCGCTATACTCTCTCTCACTTCCTTCCATTTTATCCCCTATCCTTCTTCTTCCCTCCGCTTAAAAAAAAAAAAAAAAAAAAAAGCCCAATAGGAGCCTATGTTTGATGTAGTTGGGACTACAGCCTGATGACTTTCCTACCAACCATGTGAAGATACGCCGCCGGGACTACAAGAGTCCGAAGCCCAAAGGACGACTGCTGATGAAGATGCGATGCCAGAAGACAATCCCCACAGCAAGAGAGAAGAAGAAGTCGACCCCCACCCGGGGGGCCCCAAGAAAGAAGAAAGAAGAAGACGTCGCTCCCCACCCGGGGGGCCCCAAGAAAGAAGAATGAAGAAAGAAGAAGATGATCGACACCCTCTACCCAGGGGGCCAAGGCCGGGTCAACATTTGGAGAAGACCCGGGCCGGACATACCGGCGTACCTACAACAACAACAACTGACTACTTGGCTCACTCTCAACCACCAGATTGTTTCCTCACTCAGCAGCTCTAACTGCAGCTGGGTAGTTACACTACATCAAGCTCCCTCCTAATCAGTAATTCGTTCGATAATACTGTTATAATTTAGCGTATAACTTTATTTTATCTTGGGATGCAACGGTACCAAAATTTTTAACCGATACCGATACTTTACCTAATCCTGGAGTATACCTGGAGCATACCTTGAGTATACCTGGAGTAAACCTGGAGTAAACCTGGAGTATACCTGGAGTACACCTGGAGTAAACCTGGAGTGTACCTGGAGAGGGTTTCGGTTTTTAAAATTATCATGACTATATTCAGTTATAAGGGAATACTTACACAATTGGTATTAAATAACACAGGGAGATTAAATATTAAATAAGTTAATTTCTTTGAGATGATAATATTGTTATTAGTCCTTACTTTGTTGTGTTAGTTACTGGTTGTCAAAGGCAATTGTCGATAGTGTGTGTGTGTGTGTGTGTGTATTAATGTTGATATTTTTAAACAAACTTGTAATATTAATATTTTAAAAAGTATCGGCTGGTATCGGTCGGGTTTTAACCGATACGGTAAAAATAGCCGATACCTATACTTAAGCAAATCCCTATTTTTGACACAAATGTTCTAATATTGTGTAGTGACTGTAGTCTGTAGGAAAATATCCAGAATTAACCTGTAATCATAAGTAATTGTTGAAAACTGAAATTAAAAAAAAACCAAGGAATTAAAAAGACAGGTTAGGTAAGATTGGTCAGGAAACAACACAAGTGTTTCCTGACGTGTGAGTGTTTCCTGACGTGTGAGTGTTTCCTGACGTGTGAGTGTTTCCTGACGTGGGAGTGTTTCCTGACGTGTTAGTCTGTTTCCTGACGTGTGAGTGTTTCCTGATGTGTGAATCTGTTTCCTAACGTGTGAGTGTTTCCTGACGTGTGAATGTTTCCTGACGTGTAAGTCTGTTTCCTGACGTATGAGTGTTTCCTAACGTGTGAGTGTTTCCTGACGTGTAAGTCTGTTTCCTGACGTGTAAGTCTGTTTCCTGACGTATGAGTGTTTCCTAACGTGTGAGTCTGTTTCCTAACGTGTGAGTGTTTCCTGACGTGTGAGTGTTTCCTAACGTGTGAGTCTGTTTCCTAACGTGTGAGTGTTTCCTGACGTGTGAGTGTTTCCTAACGTGTGAGTCTGTTTCCTGACGTGTGAGTGTTTCCTGACGTGTGAGTCTGTTTCCTGACGTGTGAGTGTTTCCTGATGTGTGAGTGTTTCCTAACGTGTGAGTCTGTTTCCTAACGTGTGAGTCTGTTTCCTGACGTGTGAGTGTTTCCTGACGTGTGAGTCTGTTTCCTGACGTGTGAGTGTTTCCTGATGTGTGAGTGTTTCCTAACGTGTGAGTGTTTCCTAACGTGTGAGTCTGTTTCCTGACGTGTGAGTGTTTCCTGACGTGGGAGTGTTTCCTGACGTGTGAGTGTTTCCTGACGTAAGAGTCTGTTTCCTGACGTGTGAGTGTTTCCTGACGTGTGAGTCTGTTTCCTGACGTGTGAGTGTTTCCTGACGTGTGAGTGTTTCCTGACGTGTGAGTGTTTCCTGACGTGTGAGTCTGTTTCCTGACGTGTGAGTCTGTTTCCTGACGTGTGAGTGTTTCCTGACGTGTGAGTGTTTCCTGACGTGTGAGTCTGTTTCCTGACGTGTGAGTGTTTCCTGATGTGTGAGTGTTTCCTAACGTGTGAGTGTTTCCTAACGTGTGAGTCTGTTTCCTGACGTGTGAGTGTTTCCTGACGTGGAGTGTTTCCTGACGTGTGAGTGTTTCCTGACGTAAGAGTCTGTTTCCTGACGTGTGAGTGTTTCCTGACGTGTGAGTCTGTTTCCGACGTGAGTGTTTCCGACTGTGAGTGTTTCCTGACGTGTGAGTGTTTCCTGACGTGTGAGTCTGTTTCCTGACGTGTGAGTCTGTTTCCTGACGTGTGAGTGTTTCCTGACGTGTGAGTGTTTCCTGACGTGTGAGTCTGTTTCCTGACGTGTGAGTGTTTCCTGACGTGGGAGTATTTCCTGACGTGTGAGTGTTTCCTGACGTGTGAGTCTGTTTCCTGACGTGTGAGTGTTTCCTGACGTGTGAGTCTGTTTCCTGACGTGTGAGTGTTTCCTGACGTGTGAGTGTTTCCTGACGTGGGAGTATTTCCTGACGTGTGAGTGTTTCCTGACGTGTGAGTCTGTTTCCTGACGTGTGAGTGTTTCCTGACGTGGGAGTGTTTCCTGACGTGTGAGTGTTTCCTGACGTGTGAGTCTGTTTCCTGACGTGTGAGTGTTTCCTGACGTGTGAGTGTTTCCTGACGTGTGAGTGTTTCCTGACGTGTGAGTGTTTCCTGACGTGTGAGTGTTTAATGACGTGTGAGTGTTTCCTGACGTGTGAGTCTGTTTCCTGACGTGTGAGTGTTTCCTGACGTGTGAGTGTTTCCTGACGTGGGAGTATTTCCTGACGTGTGAGTGTTTCCTGACGTGTGAGTCTGTTTCGTGACGTGTGAGTGTTTCCTGACGTGTGAGTGTTTCCTGACGTGTGAGTCTGTTTCCTGACGTGTGAGTGTTTCCTGACGTGTGAGTCTGTTTCCTGACGTGTGAGTGTTTCCTGACGTGTGAGTGTTTCCTAACGTGTGAGTCTGTTTCCTGACGTGTGAGTCTGTTTCCTGACGTGTGAATCTTAGTCCTATGTGATGTTAATGGCTTAAGAAAAGCAACAAGTTGAAGAATGAGACATTTGTGCAACGTTTTGGCCATCTGAATGAGGCCTTCCACTGGCTTACACATTTACCTATTTAAAATTAAAGTTCCCTTATGCAAGAATTAAAATAAATTTCTTTTATTTCATAATATATTTTTTTAAGTTTATGTTAAAGTTTTGTTTTATTTATTATAGATAAATTAATGTTAATGTATTTGTTTATTTTGTTTTTTAGCTTTTGGATTATTCATTTATTATTTTTGTTATCACTCGGTTACGTAAAAAGATACGAACAAAATGTCAAAACTCGTTGGCTGGGTATTGTTGATACACTCAGCTATTAGTGATGGTTTTTCTCCCCCAGCGAGGCGACAAGTGCCCTTCCACAGCAAGACAATTTATCATGGAAATTCCCCTTAATTTCCAGTTATTTCCTGCTATAAAGATACGCAAGTGTTGCACACGTGTCATCCACTGCAACTTATAACACTAGTGGACTTATTTTAAAGTGTCTCGCTGAGATTCATATAGATGGACAGTGTACTAAGAGAAATTTAAGTGATTATCAGCACTTTAGGTTAGGTTAGGTTCGTCAGGACACAGGACAAGTGTTTCCTGACTCGGGTCTGAGTCATGTGATGACCCACAGCTGGAGCTTTTGGTCATCTGACCGAGGCCTTTCCCTGGCTTACCAGTCCACCCCCCCCCCTCCTTTAAAAATTAGGATTATTAATAATCTTACCTACACATTACGAAGACATGCTCATTCAACTCATCGATCGCTCGATCGCTAGCGCACTCAGCTCACACACTGAGGTCAAGAGTTCGAATCCCCGGTACAGCTGGAAAATATTAGGATGTGTTTCTATAAGACACCTGCTGTCCATGTTCACCCATCAGTCAGATGGTGACCTGTACTTAGCTCAGTGACTGAACCATCTTTGCTCGGTGGAGACTTTTCTACTGTGCTTCCGTTCTTAGCTACCTGAGATTGGATGATGGTTTCCATCGACTACGAGCAGCTATATCTCCAACTTAAGGCGGAATTAATGGAAGCTAGAAGAGAAATTCAACGTTTGAAGGGTATATGCAAGGATTATCCCCGGAACAATGTCGCCGATGATCAGACCAACGAATGGATGTTAGTCGGATCTGAAGGGACGAAGCTGAAGTTGAAGAAGGTCCAGGAGACTGCTGTGAAAACCAGCAACATTTTTTCCTTGTTATCAGACGAATGTGAAGACATCCCAGCGAAGACCATCTCTACAAAGACCGTCGAGAACGTCATGCACACCGCCAGTCGAGGTAAGAACATTGTTTTAGTTGGGGACACTCATAATAGGTTTATGGATAAGGAATTTTGACTTAAAGATAGAAATAGGAGGCAGAGGGTGTGTTATCCTGGGGCTGGGATGCAGGATATTGTTAGCCGTCTGGACGACATCATGAGAGGTAATGGGAGCAATCCTATTATCTGTCTCAGTGCTGGAGGCAACAATGTTGGCAGACGTAGGAGTGAGGAGCTGATTAGCAGCTATAGGTCAGCAATAGACAGAATTAGGAAGAAGGGTGGGAATCCTGTCATATGTGGTATTTTGCCAAGGAGAGGAGTTGGAAATGAATGGTTGTCCAGAGCAATTGGTGTCAATTGCTGGCTGGACAAATACTGTAAGGAAAATGCAGTAACATTCATTGACAACTGGGACCTCTTCTATGGCAGAAATGACATGTATGCCAGGGATAGGGTTCACTTATCTAGGTCTGGGGTGGGGGCACTGGCAAATGCAGTGGAGGGAGCTGTTAGGGCTTTAAACTAGAAAAAGTTAGTGGTATGGGTTATGGGGGGAAAACAGTGAAGTCCCAGTTTAGTAATGTTATGAATTCTAGGGGAACTAATAATAGGAAGAATAAGGTGGATATTGGAAAGTCAGTGGCACTAGGTGACAAAGACAGCAATAGGTATAGTGGAAAAACAGAAATGAACAGGAAGAGTAAAAAGGGAGGTTTTCTGAATATTTTTTATACTAATAGTCGTAGTGCGAGAAATAAGATGGACGAATTGAGATTAGTTGCACGTGCAAGTAATATTGATGTTTTTGCATTAACTGAGACGTGGTTTAATATGAAAAATCGGGACATGCCTGCTGAATGTCACATCCAGGGTTTTTTAATTGTTCCAAGTAGACAGAAGTATCGGGAAGGGGGGTGGGGTGGCACTCTATGTCCGTGATCATTTAAATTGTTGCATAAAAACGGGTATAAAGTCTGAAATAATACATACAGAGTCTGTCTGGGTAGAATTTTCAGAGGGGTGTGAAAAATTGATTTTAGGCGTGATATTCCGTCCTCCAAACTTAGATAGGGAACAAGGGAGACTACTTTGGGAGGAAAATGTTAAGGCCACAAGGCACGATAACGTAGTAATTCTAGGGGACTTTAACTTTAGTTAAATTGATTGCAATTTCTTGACAGGTAATTTATAATCTAACGACTTTTTAAAGTATTTCAGGATTGTTTTTTGAAGCAGTTTGTGACAGAACGTTCAAGGGGAAATAACCTACTTGACTTGGTTCTGGGAAACAAGGAGACCCTTGTTAATAATTTAGAAATAACAGAGGAACTCGGCACAAGCGACCACAAATCAATTACCTTTAGCATTGAATGGATATATGATAGTAGGGATAATTCAGTAAGGGTCCCAGATTTTCGCTTAGCTGATTACAATGGGCTTAGAGAATACTTATCAACTGTGGACTGGGGTAACGAAGAGAGCTATCAATACGACAGCTTTCTTAACACTATACATGCTACCCAACGAACATTTATCCCATATAAAGAAATTAGATCAAGTAGAAATGACCCAAAATAGATGAATAATAGGCTCAAATATCTTTTAGGGCAGAAGAAAGGAATTTATAGGCGTATAAATAGAGGTGAGGGTCATCTTATAAATCTGTATACTGACATTAAGAGGGACGTAAAAAAAGGGATAAGAAAAGCTAAACGGGACTATGAAATTAAAGTTGCTAGGGATTCAAAAACTAACCCAAAAGGTTTTTTCCAGGTTTATAGAACAAAAATTAGGGATAAGATAGGTCCCCTTAAAAATAACTCTGGGCATCTTACTGACAAGGAGAATGATATGTGCTCTATTTTTAATAATTATTTTCTCTCGGTTTTCACACAGGAAGACATTAATAATATCCCAGTAATTAATTTTTACAGAGGCCCAGAAGAAGATAAATTATGTAATATCACAGTCACTAGTGAAATGGTTATGAAACAACTAGACCGACTGAAAAAAAATAAATCGCCAAATACACAAATAACCATCACAAAGGTAAATATTCTTATGATGATGTTTCTTTGTCCTATACCTGGAGAATACCTGGAGAGGGTTCCGGGGGTCAACGCCCCCGGGTTATTTGTGTATAGATACTCTACACTTATTGAACAGTTCGAAAGGAAATGAATAGTTTAATTGACACTATACGCCCAGATACAGGTCACTCGTTATGTATCATCATTATGGGGTTTAATAATTAAACTGATGTACAGCTAAACGCCCATAAACATAAGTAAACCTCAGAAAACTTTACTAGGAATAGAATTTCGTGCCTGTAAGAACAGCTCATATAAATTCACGATATATCGGCTAGAAACAAATAAAAGAAACAGCACACAGCGACAATATGCAAACATATATATATATATATATATATATATATATATATATATATATATATATATATATATATATATATATATATATATATATATATATATATATATATATATATTGTGTGTGTGTGTGTGTGTGTGTGTGTGTGTGTGTGTGTGTGTGTGTGTGTGTGTGTGTGTGTGTGTGTGTGTGTGTGTCGTGCCGAATAGGTAAAATTGGTCAATTAGCAAAAACTCATTTAAAATTAAGTCCTTTCTAAAATTTTCTCTTACACGTTTAAGGATATAATTTTTTCATTTATGTTAATGTAAAAATCAATAATTTTGTACCAAAAGAATCTTAGAACACTTACTTAACCTTATTATAACAAGCGCAATTTAATTTACCCTAATCCAACTAAATATATTTTAGATACGTTTCCAATAATTGAATAATAAACAAACACAATTAAATACATTTTTTTTCGTTAGGTTCAGAATGATTTTTGTGAAATTATTGTATACACAAATTTTTGCTTGCCTTGTTCAGCAAGAAGAGCGTTGCTATTTAAACCAAAATCGCAAGTTTTATCTATTCGGCACGACATTGGTCCCACAATTTACACCAGAGGTGGACCCCATCTTTTATATATATATATATATATATATATATATATATATATATATATATATATATATATATATATATATATATATATATATATATATATATATATATATATATATATAAATGGGGAGTAGAACAACATAGATAATAACTCAGAGCTACATCTCGAAAACTTTGACCAGTTCCCGACAGTGGGCCGCGTGCCCAGAATGCTGCAGGCATTTTCCCTCTGGATCGCGACACTGAGTCTCTGAAAGAGGAAGCTGGCTGCCCTGTAATCCTTAGTTTCTATGATGAGTTTTTCACCCAGCTCTTTGAGGAACTTTAGAGCACACTTGTCCCATGCTCCAAGGGTCTCCGACCCTATTGGGATGAAGTTATAGCAAGGGGAAAGGCTTCCATATTTACGGGCTGTCAGCTCCACCCCCTTCAGCTACGGAGTATGGCAAGTAGGTGTCTGCCAATATGGCGGCACAGGTGTAGTCCCAGGCAATCTGCTTACCATCCTTCTAGGGTATCATAGTGGCTCCATCAGGACGATTTTGACTTCCTTCAGACCTCTGTACTTGGGGTTCCCGTTGGGCTGGGCTGTGGCGAGGCTTCTCTTTATGATGTCGTTGTCCTCCTCATGTCTATCATACTTCCCTTCTGATGTGTGACACACGAGACCATGAAGACCGAATTGATCAGCCGTCGCCCTGCCGCAAATACACCTATGTTCGGTGAGTATGGGGGCAGCTAGGCGAAGAGCAACACCAATCCGAATGGCCTGTGGGTCGAGAGAGAGAGAGCACTTCTGTCTTATTCAAATTTTTTTAAAGGCACCTGCTGACTGTGGCAGATCAGTCAAGTTGTAATGGCTATGTGGACCTGCAAGTCGCTGGCAGTAAGTATTTGTCAGACCAATCAATCAACAGTAACATTTAGCTGATAGACTTTAAGAGAAGACGAACTCTATGAACCGGTAACAGGTATGTCACAGTCCAGCAAGAAAATAGAATAAACGAACGCAAATGGATAGCTTTTTTAACCTTTAAAGAAGTGTTTACCTAACCTAACATCGTATTAGTGATACCCAAACACAACTGTATTTTAGTTTACGATATCAATATCGTAAGTCTTCTCGTAAAGTTACAATCAATGTTTTCTTTGCTTTCATTTTCATTGCAAATTCACAGATGAAATAGGCTGCTATATGTCTGCCAAGAAGGTGGCCCAGAGGAAACAAGAAACATTGAAATTTGCTCGATAACCACTCGTGGTGGCGGGGTTGGACTTCTCGTGGTGGCGGGGTTGGACTTCTCGTGGTGGCGGGGTTGGACTTCTCGTGGTGGCGGGGTTGGACTTCTCGTGGTGGCGGGGTTGGACTTCTCGTGGTGGCGGGGTTGGACTTCTCGTGGTTGCGGGGTTGGACTTCGAAGTGAAGAAACTCCGTCAGTGGTTTCTATAAATTCAACATATAGCATAAGAAAAACCATTGTTATTTTTGTTTATATGTAATTCAGTAAATATGGCGGGTGTTAGATGTATTTCCATCCAGCAATTTTTCTCTTCCGCTCTCTTCCTCAGGTTAAGTTTGAATAAAAAATCAAGAAATTGACGTTGGGAAGTTCGGAATAGTTAACTGAGACTTTCTTCTTCCCACTATTACAACAGCACTCTCACTCCACCATACTGTCAATAACCTAAGTAGTAAACTCAGGTTAGGATGGTCAGGAAACAGGACAAGAGCTTCCTGACGCGGGATTTATCAGTTGATGACCCCCCGTTGGAGCTTTTGATCATCTGACCGAGGCATTCCGCTGGCTTACCTGTCCAGCCCTTTAAAATTATGGTCATAGTTATCTGTTACTACTGTTCCCACAGCACTTTCACTATACCCGTACGGGTCAAACAGTGCTTTGGTAATGGGACGTAATCGCCTTTACTTTGAGGAAGAGGAAAGTAGCCCCAAATCCTTGAAACATCTGCACCAAGGCATCGTCCCCTAACCCTTTCCTTAGATGGTGACTCTCCTTACTGAAACACCATCTCTCCAGGTGTTCCGTCACCTTCACTGAATGCTGATCAGGAATACTCATCATCAAGATCATCCTCGCATTGCGTGTGTCTTCTGTTCTACTTTCTCTTTTTGTGTTGCAAGATTCTCACCTTCTCCACTCGTCCGAGTCATTCTCCCTCCCTTCAAACTATCCTAGCCCCGAGGCACACACACACTGCCCGACTGGCTGCTAGGCTGGCAGTTCTCTCCAGTAGCTAGTCTCACCGCCCTACTTAGTGACCTTGATGGATCCTACTGCCAGAGAAGTGAAAGTCCATATCATCTCTCTTGTAAGGTTCGTCTGGTACTGTCTCCCCAGTGCTCTCCTCCGTGTACCATGTTCGTATTTAAATGTGAGAATTTAGATTATATACTTAGCAGAGAAATTTATTAGCCTAGTAAGCAATAAAAGATTTCTGGTATAGAATTTAGCAGAAAATAATGTATACCAGAGGTTTCGGAATTATTTTTTTGCTGTACCTTTGCTAACGAGTTCCGGGACATCCTCAACGCCATTGGAAAAGGAATACCTGGCTCCTGGCACCACTGAATTTGAATATGTATTGATTCAAGTGGTGAAAATAATATCGATGGAATTCGTGGTTGTAGAGTAGTAGCAGTAGTAATAGTAGTCGTCGTAATAGGGGTGGTAAGTGGTAACAGTAGTAGAAACAGGAGGAGGAGGAGCAGCAGCAGCAGCGACAGCAGTAGTAGTATTAGAATTAACTTCTTGTCAGGTGATGGCGTAGTTTTTCGTTTTATGAAGATTTGTACTAATTTTTCACAGATGACAAAGGTGCCTTTGTTTTATGTAAACGAATCTGAAATTTAGACTAATATCACTTCAACTGGTGTTGTTCTATTTTATCAAGTGGCTAGTGGTGTTCCGGTGTCATAGAAATGCGTTGTTTAGTATGTCATATCTGCAAACAGTTGTGATACTTAAGATGTGTTCCCAGGTTTCACACTCTTTCCCAGACGTATGTCTTGTTACAGCTTCCGCTGGAGATTATATAAACTCCTGTATTGACTAGTCCAAAGTTCTCCACTTCTGTCCTAATAATAATATAATAATAATAATATCTTTATTTACAATAAGTACATGTACAAGGTATACAGGCTTAGCTGACATCAATGACATACTACTATATTATAGAAAGTCCCTTGTTATGCAGAGCATTTCGAGCAAATTAGGTCATTGTCCCAGGATGCGACCCACACAAGTCGACTAACTAACAGGTACCCATATTACTGATGAGTGAACATAGACAACCGGTGTAAAGAAACACGCCCAATGTTTCTACCCTGGCTGAGAATCGAACGCAGACCCTCGCAGTGTGAAGCAAGAGCTTATCCACCAAGCCACGGGGCACCGTGGTTTTTGACGGATGTGCTGGTTACTGTGGCGACTCTAGTAGTGTTGCAATGTGCAAGTGCTTTAGAAACGGCTCCCTTGGGGAGGTGTCAAGCTGTAACTGCTTGACAAAGCTCGTGGAGAGCGAAATGTTGCTATAGTAAAATGTCATATTAGTTGCATTTGGGTTCAATTACCTAACATTTTATCTGTACTTCTAGAAATATTACAGGTGCCTTGATGTCGATGAGGGGCTCTTAATTCGTGGAACTGGACTTATCCTCACTTTCCTTGGATTGAACCTGAATACCTCCCATTCCCCAGACACTATATGACCCCTACGGGGTTAGTGTTTCTCCGTGATAAAACGGAATTAAAAACGGCCAGGGCGACTTTGCTGTTGGGAAGGACAATAGCTGGGTTGAAGGTGGTGTCAGTGCCTGGAGAATTGATAATGTGAAAGGCTCTTTTCTTGCAGTATTTGATGAAGAAATAAGGAAAGCGTAGCTCGGTGAAGGTTTAGACTTTAGTGTATATAGAAGCATTCGTCTGCAGATAAATAGTGTGTGACAATGCCTCAAGCTTCAGTTAGTCCTACGCTCTTGAATGGGGCAGCAGTGTGTTTGGGAATTTCGGTTTGTAGGCTTCCTGTATACTATATATTTCAAGATGTCCTCTTCTGTTTGCATAAGGACGTCGAGGAAAGGAAAAGCGCCACTGGTCCTTGTACAGCGGGACCTAGATTAAACCATACCACGGGTGGGGTTCGAACCTCCGATCAGAGAGTCTCAAAACTCCAGACCGTCCCGTGGTATGGTTTTTTTGCAATCGTGTCATTACGATTTCGTGAGTCATGTGAACTAGATTGCCTTTATATGCTCTGTTAGTTATTTTATTGTTTGTATTGGCTTTATAAAGCTCTTGGAGAGTAAAACGTAACTGTAATAAACGTCTCAGTTGCTCTTGTGGTTTTTACTTAACACAAGTGCGACGATATTTGAAGGGGAGGCTATGTTGAGAACCATCAACAAATGACGTTCTTGAGTTAAATTTAAAAACTGTGTTTTGTTTCGAAATATAAAGTGACAGCGCAATAAGTAGAAATTAGAAGTTTCCAATATTTACTTGTCATATTACTTGTTCACAGCACAAAAAGTTGATAAATTAGACACATGTGCAACACTTGCGTATCTGTATTGATGAAACGTTTCGCCACACAGTGGCTTCATCAGTCTAATTTATCTACATTCCTGTCAGACACAACAACATCTTGGGATCTTAATACAGGGAATTCTTCACTTGCCTGACCTTTAGTCACGACCTACTTCCACATTTGGATTTGTCCACTGTGACACCACCTACGACTGCTGCACCTCACCTGTCTACACTATATAAGTCACTTCTTCGCACATATGTTTCTTTACACCTGTTGTATATGTTCACCCATCAGTATAATGGGTACCTGGGTGTTAGTCGACTGGTGTGGGTCGCATCCTGGGACACTGACCTAATTTGCGGGAAATGCTCAGCATAACAAGGGACTTTCTATACAGTAGTATGTCATTGATGTCAGCTATGGTCTGTATACCTTGTGCATGTACTTGTAGTAAATACTTGTAGTAAATAAATAAAGACGATGTAATCGATCACCAAGGCAGTACACCTCAAGCAGCACAGTCTGGCACTCAGCACAGTCTGGCACTCAGCACAGTCTTCCAGGCGAGGGGGGAAAAACACGTTTTAGACGGAAGCCAAACGTTACCCAGTAAAAGCTTGTTGTTGTAAAACATCATCACACTTTCTCTTGTTCTCTAAAATATTTCTGTGTTTATGCTATGATTTTTGTCTATTTCTCTTCCATGTTAGCTAATACTTCACCTGTTATCTTGTCCTCTGCAGTAAGCCATTTCAATCACTTTCTAGTAAACACGACAGGCTTAGTAGAACGTTGATTTCATTACGATCTAAACAGTGACGAACATTTAACACAAGTTATTTTAAACTATGTTAGGTCATGTTAACCTGACCTACATAAATTAACCGCTAATGAGGCAATAAACAGGCGGTTTAAGTTTGGCAGCGCTGGATACCTGGGTTTAAAGCGTTGGCAACCTGACGCTCAGGGTTTAAGCAAGAGTACCGGGATGAGAGTACACAGTTTTATGAGACATGAAGGAGAGTACATAACATTAACAGGAAGACAACGTTGTCTGCGTGCACATACCGTTAGCATGTACGTTAGTAATAATGATAGATTTACCAACAATATGTTAGGCAAAACGACACAGATTCAATTAATGTGACATTTTATTGTGCTCCTGGAGAGCGAAACGTTGTCATAATAAAGGGTCACATTAGTTGCACCTGTGTCCTACGTAACATCATGTACGTTGCCTAGGTGTACATCACTTGCACACCAAGTATAAATAGCGTACATATGTTATGTTGTGTACGTACACATGACGTGTGTACTTTCATGTGATTTGTACGCTGATTTCTTACACATGATGTAAGTGTACATGCAAATGTTTTTAAGCAATATTGGTCACATGATTTACGGCTCATGACTCAGGAGTTTGCAATTGCTCTCACTTTGCAACGTCTCCATACATGGTTCCCCAACCATACCACGGGCGGGGATTGAACCCGCGATCAGAGAGTCATGAAACTCCAGACCGCGGGTTCTATCCCCACCCGTGGTATGGTTTGTTTGCAATCGTGTCATTACGATTTCGTGAGTCATGGTTCCCAACGTGAATTTACTAACGTAGCTCGGTTGGTAGAGCATTCAGTTCACACATTGTGGTACGTGGTTCGATTCCCGGTACGGGTGGAAACATCAGGGCGTGTTTCCTTTTAAGACACTGTCTATGTTCATCTAGCAGTAAAATAGGTACCTGGGTGTTAGTCGACTGGTGTGGGTCGCATCCTGGGACAAAATTAACCTAATTTTCCCGAAATGCTCTACATAACCAGAGGCTTCTGTATAGTATGTCATCGATGTCAGGTAAGTCTGTATGAGTTGTACATGTAGAAATAAAGATTATTATTATTATTTTTATTATTATTGTTATTTTTTCTGCTTTTTATGTTAGGTTTGTTATAGTTATGCTTGTCTAGGTTTAGCTTGTTAGATTTGGTTAGGTTAAACTAGATTTGGTTTAGTGTAGTTGATAAGGCTAGGTTTGGTTTAATGTTTTTTTTAAGTTTGGTTTATTTAAGTTATGTTAGGTTAGGTCTAGATATACTAGGTTAGGTTAGGTTTGCCTCGGTTTGAATTTAGGTGGTGCAAGACTAGGCTGGTATATGACCGAACAATATACCAGCAGAGGATGTGCAGGCGACCGCTATGGGAACTAAGACAGTATAAGTCGTCTATGTTGTACGACCCGCGTCAGGACTCTTGTCTTGATGATTAGTACATTTCAACATTCTTGGTATAGCAGTGAGCTAGTATGACTATTATAAGTAACTTAGTACATTTCAACATTCTTGGTATAGCAGTGAGCCAGTATGACTATTATAACTTAGTATATTACAACTAAGCATAGCAGTAAGTCCGTAATGGGCAATGTAAGTCTGGAAAATGGGAAAAAACAAGTTTGCTCTTAGAAAAGATAGGGTAACTGGAGTTCCTCAGTTAAGAAGAATTTTGATAAATTAGACACATATGCAACACTTGGGTATCTTTATTGAGGAAACGTTTCGCCACACAGTGGCTTCATCAGTCCATACAACATCGACTCAAGGTTGAGGGACTGATTACCTCAAACTCCTCCTGTTCTTCACGATTCTTCTTTGTATGGACTGATGAAGCCACTGTTTCCTCAATAAAGATACCCAAGTGTTGCATATGTGTCTAATTTATCAACTTGTCGCGTTCTCTGAACTATTTATCTACAAGAAGAATTTTACCCGCATGATTGCACCACACTTTAATAATTAATTAATATTAATATCTTTATTTCTACAAGTACATGTACAAGGTATACAGGCCTAGTTAACATCAATGACATACTACTATATAGAAAGGCAAATTAGATCAATTTTGTCCCAAGATGCGACCCACACCAGTCCACTAACACCCAGGTACCCACCTTACTGATGGATTAACATCGACAACCGGTGTAAGTATACACGCCCATGTTTCTACCCTTGTCTAGAATCGAACCCGGACACTCGCCGTGTGAACAGTTACTCCAGTAAAATATGAGAAGTGGAGTACTCTTGGAACTGTGTGCTGGAGAAAACAGGGACGTCCTTGATTTTGTTCTTGACAGTAATGCCAACAACCTTAGTGTCTCCGGGTATAAAACCAACAGCAATCAGAAAATATTTTGATCAAGGTTCAGAGGGACTTTCATAAAACGAAATGTCCTGAATAAGGTCATTTGGTTCTCCACGCTCATGTTCTTCAGTGTGACCAGATTTACAAAGAGGTCGTATGCTGGGAAGTATGACGTCACAGTCTGCTCCTGATGGCATGGGCAGGATTGAGAATGGTTTGAGCAAATATTTTTGTCAGACGTTTTGGGTTTAAGAATGACCTGCTTTGTATGAGCCAGTAGGCCTGCTGCAGTGACCACTGGGTGTGCTAGGTGAGCGCCGCACACCCATCAAAGATGGTAAATATATCATAAATATTAACCTAACTCAATAATAAAATCATGGATCATAATGGGAAGCTAATTTTTCTGTCCCCTGGTATGAAATATTGTGACAGTTGTTGTGAGACATCACTGCACACCCCACAGTTAGTTGTATCATGATATGGCGCTGGATGGATGACGGGAAAATGAGAGAGAAAAATAAAGGACGAAGATGAGCGACATTCCTCCAGCACACATCCTGTGTCCGTTTTTGTGATGAGATGTATGTTTAAATTCGTTGAAAATTCATTAATTGAAACTGATTTTCTTTATAGTATTCTGTTCTTGGAGTTTCATGATGTAATCTGGTCGTAATTTGTTTTCAGATCAAATAAAATACACTCAGAAACAAAGATTAAGTCAGGTCGAAGTCTGGGGCTGTTGACGTAACAATATCAGCTGTTGTTTACAGTCGTCGACGGGAACAGTTTAGCTAGGTAGGTATAGTGTTTGTCAGGAAACAGGACAAGTACTTCCTGACGCGGGTCTTAGTCATGTGATGACCCGCAGCTGGAGTTTTCGGTCATCTGACCGATTTTAACCATTTTGTTTACTGTTAGTTTATCCAGCTTCATGACTTTCTTGCGTTCTTGTGAAGTTTATATGCCGCAGTTTATTAACGTTGATCTTAAGTAATATGTGATTTGTTTAAGCATATTTTTTATTACTGTAATTCAGGCAGTGGAAAGTTGTGTTGATATAACTCACGAAATCGTAATGACACGATTGCTAACAAAGCATACCACGGGTGTGGTATGGTTTGTTAGCATAGGCACCATGCCTATGCTAACCTTCCTATGGTGTAGAAATATACCTAGTTGCATGAATCTTATTGAAGCTAGCTGGCCCAGTGGCTTACGCGACGGTCTGGAGTTTTGAGACTCTCTGACCGCGGGTTCGAACCCCACCCGTGGTATGGTTTGTGTTGTTATGCTCACTCGGTTAAACAGTTTCGTGAAGAAACTAAAATTATTTTGGGCTATATTATTAAATTTATGCATAAGATAAAATTCATATCTTATTTTGCAATTTATAGAATATTAGAAATTAAGTTTATTTATCCATGACAATTCATATAATTTGCAATTTGCAGTCCGCACTATGCAAAGAAATAGCCTAAATTGTCTATGTTTATTTTTTAGTAATACTTATGCCAGAGTAGTAGGTTCAGCAGGGTAGCAGAGTACACACCCTATCATAATAACTACCATACGACACTACTGTTGATGTGGCAGATTTTTTAGACTCACTGGATGTCTCCCACAAAAAAGGAGACATATTTGCCATCACTCATTCAATCACTTGGCCAGAAGTGTGATGGCATGACAGTTCAGATGATCCTAACTGCAACATTCTTGCCTCTCCTTTATAAAGAGTACAGGCACTATACTTCCCACCTCCTATATATTATATAATTATATTCAAAACAAGCCCTAAGATGCAGTATATAGTTTACCTTCGAGGCTGGTAGGTAGATAGATGCTAGGCCTCTCTGGTCCGCCACCTTCCCCGCCCCAAGGAGGCTGACAGGAAGGACAGGCTTACGAGCCGCAGATGGTAGCAAGCTCCAGCCTTGGCACCTACCCTGCCCTAGAAGGGCTGGGCATGGTGATCGACCTGTGAGGTTGAGGTCCACTTGAGATCCACACCATTATTATTATTATTATTATCATTATTATTATTATTATTATTATTATTATTATTATTATTATTATTATTATTATTATTATTATTATTATTATTATTATTATTATTATTATTATCCAAACTTGACAAAGCTTTATACAGACAAAGCTTTATACAGACAAAGCTTTATACAGACAAAGCTTTATACAGACAAAGCTTTATACAGACAAAGCTTTATACAGAGTGAAATGTTACCCACAAAACTTTTCCTACAATATGTGTATTTTTTCTATGGCATTCACCTGACCATGGAAAAATAATTGAAGTGAATTCCATAGACTTAATCATTAGTACTTTTATTTTAGTCATTTTTTTCAAGTTCATATTGAAAAGTGGGATTTCAGAGGGACAATGAGCATTTAGGAAGTGTAGGAAATGTTCATAAATGTTCTACACTGAAGCACACAAGTGAACAATGTTTACAGAAGAGTAAAAGAACTGTTTCTCACATTTATGGATTTAAAGAAAAGAATAAAATAGGGAGGCGGAGTCGCAGATGTTTTAAATATATAAAAGAGGTGGTGAGTTACTAAACGCAGTCAAGAGTGATAAGGGAAAAAAACGTTTACTTCTGCATGCAGTAAGAGTAGTTTAGTAGTGTTCCTGAACACTACTAAACTACTAAACTACTAAATTTAGACCCTGCTTTAGTTGAAGCTGTGGTGAGAGCTAGAAGGACTCCTGAGTGCGCCTTACAACGAAAGTAGGAACTGTTAGAGTCAGATGAACCAGTTTATAAATTATGAGACGGTGGCAGCATTAAAAATATGCTTACTAAACCATCCTTGAGGAGATCAAACCTTGCCGTGTGTGTGTATATATATATATATATATATATATATATATATATATATATATATATATATATATATATATATATATATGTCGTGCCGAATAGGTAAAACTGGTCAATTAGTAAGAACTCATTTAAAAATTATTTTACATACGATTTTGACATCCATGCCACTCGTTACTCCCATTCTGATATCTCATCTCTTAATATAACTCAGATTTCAATCATTCAGTTACTCCCTGACCTACTGGAGCATTCTGCCTTTTAACTCTGTTCCTCTTGTGCGGTACTGTATCAGATGCCTTCATGCAGTCCAAGAAGATGCAGTCTACCCGGCCCTGTCTTTCTTATTTTATCTCTGCGTTGATCTCACAGAACTCGAGCAGATTTTTAAAGCAGAATTTTTCTATCCCACAATTCATGTTAAATTTCTGTCAAGAATATTCTCTCCAAGTCTTATAATATATTCGACCTAACTGTCTTGTACAGAACTTTTGACAGCATGAATGCTAGTGATATTGGCTTATAGTTCAGTGCCTCTTATCTGTTCAATTTTTTATATAGAGGGGGCACAGTTGCCTTTTCAAATTTTCTGGCACTAGTCCTGTTTGGAGAGATTGGTTGTATACCTTATACCTTTGTTTACTTATCGTCCTACGACAGTACTGACACATGTTTCACATAAACGTATACTGGTAGTTCAAGATGACTGCACACTCTCACGAGTATATTCATAGAGTTTATAAAAAATATAAACTTGAAAATATTTTCTAATACATATAGCTATACAGAACTTAGTTCTGATATTCTAGGTCTTGTTAACAGTCTTGTTACCAGTCTTGTTACCAGTCTTGTTACCAGTCTTGTTACCAGTCTTGTTACCAGTCTTGTTACCAGTCTTGTTACCAGTCTTGTTACCAGTCTTGTTACCAGTCTTGTTCACTCTAGACTGGAATGCTACTGACCTTACATTAACATACTCTATTAAGACAGGCGAAATTGCAGATTGAGAGAATGTACGGAGAATCTTCACTGCACACATAAGTTTAGTCAAGCACCTTAATCACTGGGAACATTTGAAGTCCCTTGACCCGTACTTATTGGAACGCAGGAGGGACTGGTCCAAAATCTGCACACAGAAATCCCTTCTACGAAAGGAGGAGACGTGTAATCGACAAGGTGGACAGAGACAGGATGTTTCAGAGATGGGACACAGCAACAAGGGACACAGTTGGAAGTTGAAGACTCAGATGAATCACAGGGATGTTAGGAAGTATTTCTTCAGTCACAGAGTTGTCAGGAAGTGGAATAGTTTGGGAAGTGATGTAGTGGAGGCGGTGCAACATCCCCTCAATGAGAAAACCATTGGTGCCATGATGACACAGAGACAACATAATAAGTTTAAAAGATCCAAGACTATTCAACTGCCTCCCATCAAGAAAGAACTTGGTAAGTTTCTAAAGTCAGCTCCAGATCATCCGGGGTGTGGTTCGTACGTTGGGTTGCGTGCGGACAACAGCAACGGTCTGGCTGATCACACCTTGATCCACCGGGAGGCCTGGTTATAGACCGGGCCGCGGGGACGTTGACCCCCGGAACAACCTCCAGGTAGACTCCAGGTAACAGGTCGAAAAATGAAAATTTATCCTTGGGCCGCCCAAATTCATATGATGACCCACTGAGTTAACATTTTGCTAATTTGACCGAGACATTTCGCTGGCTTATTGGGCCATCTCAAAAAAAATAAAGATCACATCATAACAATAATATAATAATTGTAAATGTACGGTGATGCCGACAAACTGTGGAGAAGAACTTGTGTATAGTTCAGTTCAGTAATTATATCATCCCTTTCCCAAAGGAATGATATAATTATTACTCCATATATAGAATGCAACACCACCCAGTTGCATCCAAACATCGTCTAGTTGCCAATAAAAGGTAAGACCACATACAAGAGAGCACAACACCTGTAGGTCTGGCACTCTCTACGAGCCCCGTGGGGCGGGGAAGGTGGCAAACCAGAGGCCTAGCTTCTCCCTAGGAGCCCCGTTAGGGTGAGGAATGGGGCTAGGTTTTAGGGACAATGGTCCCAGAAGAAGAACAAGAGGCACAATGTACCTCTTCCTATGGGAAGACATTTCCCCAATGGGGAGCCAACAAGTTCCTCAATTATCTCCTTATCGTTCTTCAAAATCATTTATATAATAATAGGATGTTAGTTGACTATTGTAAATGCACTCCAAATGTGTGACACTTGTATGCAATATGTGCGAGAAACCCCATTATTATATATACGTCACAGTAGATCTAATAACTATAATCATAAAAACACTCTCCACTTTCTCTACCTAACCATAGAGAGAAAAGTAAAAGGGTAGTCAGTTTTTTTTTCAAGTCCTTCTACATTAACTGCGTCTGGATAGAGATCCACACGAACCAACAAAAACGGAGCCGTTGAAAAAAGAAGAGAACACTGGATGCCTGGATTCTACAGGTCGACTTAGCTGGGCAGGTGTATACACTAAGAGTCATCCCAGCGGTCATTGGCTTCTTCCAGCCCTCCCTCTCTCTCTGGATCCCTCTCTCCCTGGATCCCTCCATCCATGGATCCCTCAGACCTTTCATGACTCAACTCCTTCATTTCCTGCTTCTTCCTTCTTCGGTCCTTGGCTAATGTTTCTGGACGAGTGACTTTCTTGCTCTTTGTCGGTAAACTGAGTCTTAACGCTGATGTTAGTTGTATGATGACATTCATCATACAACTAACCTAGCCTAACTGACCTAACTAACCTAACATAACTGATCTAACTAACCTAACCTAACTGATCTAACTAACCTAACCTAACTGACCTAACTAACCTAACCTAACTGACCTAACTAACCTAACCTAACTGACCTAACTAACCTAACCTAACTGACCTAACTAACCTAACCTAACTGATCTAACTAACCTAACTGACCTAACTAACCTAACCTAACTGACCTAACTGACCTAACTAACCTAACTGACCTAACTAACCTAACTAACCTAACTGACCTAACTGACCTAACTAACCTAACTGACCTAACTGACCTAACTAACCTAACTAACCTAACTGACCTAACTAACCTAACTAACCTAACTAACCTAACTAACCTAACTAACCTAACTGAGCCTTGACGCGGATATTAGTCGTATGATGACACATTCATCATACGACTAAGAATAGTTGTGGCTGGTGTTAGAGTTGAATTCGAGCTCCAGTGCCTCCAGTACTGGAGGTCAGAGCTTAATAACCAGGAGAAATCAATTTTTTATTGTTAATAATTTGTAATAGTAATTTTTTTCCACGAATATCTTGTAAGTTTGTATAATAGATTCGGTTTAGTTTGTATTTTTAAAGAATTTTTGTAACATTACCCGTTGTTTACTTTATCAGTTAGGTTTCATAATTAATGTTCTTGGGTGGTATTATTATTAATGTGTTAACTACAAGACTGTGTAAATATACTTTTATTATAATTTTGTACAATGTTTCAGACTAAAATTTAAATTGGAATTTTGAATAATTTTAAAAGTTATTTTACCTTTATTGCAATTTTAGATTCTGATGATGGATGGTGTTGAACCCGAAACGTTAATAATAAAGAAATTGGATGTCCACTAAGATGGTGTTTGCCACAAACTTGGTCCTACTTATATATATATATATATATATATATATATATATATATATATATATATATATATA
>WNWK01007674.1:0-47500 GCA_009830355.1 Cherax destructor | reverse complement strand
CAACCTATCACCGTCCTTCCATTTCGAGACCAGCACTACCACCCCTGTCCTTTGCTCTTTCTCCATATATCCCCTATACTTCATTTGATTAAAGATCCGCACTAAAGCATTGTCAGGGAAACGCCTTCCCCTGAACAAAATATTGATGGAAAAATTAATAAATAATAGTAAACCGAAGGATATTTATAATAAGATGTTTTTTTCTGGATTTTTAATAAAAATATTAAATAGAAATAAAAAAGAAATATATCCGTTGTGGTTCAGGTCTGTTGGTGAGACAGGAGGTAATAACCGGAGAGGGGGAGAATAGATGGTTGTCTCCGAGTAGGTGGTATGTCTCCGGAGTAGATGGTGAATCTCCTGGGACCACTAAGTTGGAATACACACTGTTGGTATCCAAAGGTAGATGAGATCTTCTGCAACACCCTCTAATGCACACAAGTTAGAAACTAGAGAGGAGTTGTTGTGGAATTCCCGTTAAGTCCAGGGAAAATCTTGCTCGTAAGTCATGCGTCTGTCCTGGAGAACCAGTCCAGCGGCAGAGCTGATAATAAAGAAAATATTCTGGTTACCATAAGTCTTAAAACATTTAAGATAGAAAAAGGTGTTTCAAGATGACCAAGTCACTACTGGTAACCAAAGAAAACATAATAATCAAACAAAAGAAATACTCCTGGTAGAGCGCCTTACCTGATTCGGAGAAGAGTGAAGGTGAAGTGACTTTCCACTCCCCAACCGACACCAGGTAAGAGTCATACTACCAGGAGTAGAAAGTAAAAACCCTCAGACAACCGGGAACAAGAGTTTAGCTCCAGCCCGCTAGATGGAATTGCTGGCTGTAACTCGTTAATAATGCTCCCGGCTGACTGAACAACCGTTACCTTATTTACAACCACTTTTCCCTCACAGCATCTTTTAACACGTCCCAATGAAACACATAAAAATCTCCCAGTAAGTCATCCACCCCAGGCGCCTTTCCTAACCTTAATCCCTGCACTGCCTGTCATACTTCCGCCTCCATTATACGTCCTCCTAACCCCTTCCTATCCTCCTCCCCCAGTCGCTCCTTTATCCCCTCCAAAATGATCCGTCGACTAGCCTCACTCCCAACCAATCTCCTAAACTTTTGCTGAAGCCAAAACCCCGCATACCCACACATGCCATCAGTTGCACATAACACCTGCCCTTTCTGATACCCTCCCAGGTCTTCTTCGACCTTCAACGACGAGATAAGCATACCCTTCCTCCTTTTCCTAAACCTCCTCAATACAGTGCTCGAGGGCCTATCACCCCATAAAACCTCTTCCAATTGACACCTGACTCTGACCGCATGAAATGTATCATTTTGTATGTCCCTTAGCATACTAATGTCTGCCTGATGCCCCCCATCCCCCTCCCCCTACATAACAAACCCTAAGCTGACTTTCTAAGTAACGTTGCAAACCATACCTATAACCCGCCTCCTCGACCCCAGCCCTCCGATAATAATCCCTCACCTCTGCCTTCGCCTGTAAAGACCACCACCTCACCGCATCCCCTATCCCTCTGCCCCTCCCCCACACCCTCTCCCACCAGTCTGCAAAAGCATCCCTATCCCCATCACTCTGTAACAAACTAACATTCAATTTCCAATGACCTGGATAAATCTTGACAGCCCCATCCCAGCTCAACACTGCCACCACACCACGGTGATTGGAGAACCCAACATCGAGAAGACGCACGTCTCCTACACTGATACTTGGCGCTACATAAATCCTATCTAGTCGTGCCGCATATCCTCTCCTAAAAAATGTATGCTCCACCAAAGCATCCCTCCCAACAACCACATCCTTGACTCCCACCGCCCCCAACACATCCCTCAAAACTGCAAGTTCACATCCTGACCCTCGAGGTTCTATGTCACACTTCCGAATAATACAGTTCCAATCACCAGCTACTATTACTACCTCAGGCAATCCCCTTAAGGCATAAACTAAATAATCATGCACAAAAGCTTCCTTCACACTCCTTGCGTTGGCTGCAGGCATATAAACCCCAATAAAACTAACAGGTATGTCTCCCCATACCCCATCAACCCTCACAATCCTCCCATCCCCCCTCCTCCCAGGACCTCATACGAAAAGGGCTGGTCTCCCTAATTCCCACCAACACCCCACCATGTATAAATTATAACCCCTTAACAACAAATCCCTACCACACTTAAAATTGTGTTCCTGTAAGATGCATACGTCAATTCCCTCTCTCCTTAAAGTTGCTTCCACCCATAACCTTTTAACCTCTGCCCGAAGGATGTTGACATTCATACAGAGACACTTGAAGGTTTCATCGGAGGCTTCCCACGATGCTTCACCAATCTACACCCACCTAGCTTCAACACTAGTCCTCCCCTACCATAACCCCCTCCCTCTCTGGCCCTGACTTTACCCTTAACCCCGCCCTTAGACACATCTGCCCATACTTTCTTGCCGGTCCTCTGACCTGGCGTCAACACGTCATCCTCCACTGATCCACTGGATCTCTTGCGAGACTCCCCCGCTACCTCCATGACCTCGCCTGATTCCTCACCACTAAAATCCGATACGCCCCTATGTACCTCTGCCTCAACCACACACACCTGCACCTAATCATCCATACCATCACCTGCCTCCTTACTTACACGCCCATTCAGCACTTCACCCAGCCTTGCCACCAACTCCGGCAAGTTACCCTCCACATAGTCGGCTACCACCTGCTCCAGGCTATCAAACATCCTCTGCAAATCATCCATGAGAGGTCCTGATAAGTTAATCAATGCATCATCACCCCCTGCACCTCATGATCCAGGGAGCCACAGTCCTCATCCAGCTGCGTCACCGGTGGGAGAGATACTACCACCACCGCTTCTTCCTCCAAGTCATCACTCCACTTGCCAGTACTAATTTGCTCATTCTTAGACACCGGCTCCTGTTGGTGTACGTCCTCATTCATCAATGCCGTCTCCCCTTGTTCCTGCATCGCGGCACCATGTTGAAGCTGGTTGGTTTGCTCCCGTCATTCACACGCCATAGCTATATGTCCTGGCTGCCCACATAGCCTACACGTTTGCACCTGCCCAACATACGTAACGTAGACTTGCGTACGGAATTCCGGCATGAGAACATACGATGGTATTGGTCTCCTCAATGTCATCTTGAGACTGAATGACCCTTCCGGCATTCCAGCATAGGCCCCCTGGGTCCACCTCCCAACGTTAGTAGCATGTATCACACCATATGCCTGAAAGACCCTCTTCACATCAACTGCATCAGCCTCAAAAGGTAAATTACGTATTCTTATCCAAGTATATGTTGCCGAAACGTCCCGTAACCTCACCTCCAAGCCTTCAGAAACGACCATTCACTTTTCCTGGTAAGCGTCAACCACTTGTTCGTATGCCTCACTGGTCACAAATTTCACAAATACCCTATTGGCTCCATTTAGCGATATGCCATATAAATCATCCGTGGGTATTCCATAAGCATCTCGAAGAATGGCTTGCAATAATACATCCGCATTAGACGGGTAGATAGCCCCAACCAGCACCTCAATACACACACTGGTTATCTGCCTCCGATACGTTGCCGCCATTTTGAAACTAAAGGGTGTGTCCACTGTCCACCAGAGACCCTTGCCAGCACACTGCTCACGACCAAGGTCGGGCAGCGAGTATGTGATCATAGGGATTAAACCGAATTACCAGTCATGATTCTGCAAGCTCAGCTAACAACATACTTCATAACAGTCGCAGAAAAATACTCTCCCTGCCTCCTCTTCCTATCCTCCCTTAACAGCATCAGATCAATACCCCTTTTATCCAGGCCTTGAAATAGACAGTATTGTGGAAAGACATTAAGTAAAGGTTTTAAGGGTTTTAAGGTTTTAAGGGTTCACAAGGAGTGAGTGTCGTGGTCTTTGTAACAGAGAGCGGTAGAAGACTTATTTAATTTCATGGTCACGGCAGTGACTGCGCCCACGGTGTGATTATGAAGGTGTATGTACACCTTATGAATATGATATAGCATAAATGGTAATTCATAAATTTTGAACATCCAGGTTAAAACTACACTCTAAGCCCTCGACTACTCGACGGGTCATTAAGGCTGCAAGGTAACCTATTCACCACCAGACAAGAATACTTTAAGCTCTAAAATACAGATTATGGTAGACTTTCAGCATATCCGATGAGAGAAATCCACTCTTCAGGATATATATATATATATATATATATATATATATATATATATATATATATATATATATATATAAAATGTGCACTGAGATAAAATATGGATATATTTTCAGATATTCATAGCAAACATTTGTATAACGTAAATATACTGCTATGTCTTCAAACGTGAGTGGCAGTAATTGTTTCAGGGAGAAGTAAGCAAAAGTATTTCCTTAATATATAAGCGAATACATTTCACAAGTTCCATTTCAGAAATTGACAGTTTTTTTCCCCCGAGTGGAAAATTTTATGAAAAAAAGTTACTCATATTAATGTTTGGGGATTAAATGGCGTTACTATAATATTTATGTACGTATATTATAATGATTAATTAGTTCAACAAGGCGGAATACAACGAGTGTCATTATAATTTTTGGGGTCACAGCAGATTAAATTCCCACAACGATTTTATGAAGATGTATAATACATACGTACAGTTATAGGTGTCAGTTTTACATGGGTTAAGTGAAAGTAAAAGGTTACATTTGTAGCGATGGGTCAGTGGCAGTGTGGGATGGGCAGAAAATGGAGTGGGGTTAATAATAGTTTGGAGTTGAAGCATACGGAGTAAGGGTTAGTAACAGCTTGTTGTGGAAGAGGCGAAAGGAAATGGATCTGGGTTAGTAGCGGTCTGGTGTGGAAGGGAAGGTGAAAGGTAATGTAGCCGGGCTAGTAAATGTAGCCGGGGTAGTAAATATAGCCGGGCTAGTAAATGTAGCCGGGGTAGTAAATGTAGCCGGGCTAGTAAATGTAGCCGGGGTAGTAAATATAGCCGGGCTAGTAAATGTAGCCGGGGTAGTAAATGTAGCCGGGGTAGTAAATGTAGCCGGGCTAGTAAATGTAGCCGGGGTAGTAAATGTAGCCGGGCTAGTAAATGTAGCCGGGGTAGTAAATGTAGCCGGGCTAGTAAATGTAGCCGGGCTAGTAAATGTAGCCGGGCTAGTAAATGTAGCCGGGCTAGTAAATGTAGCCGGGCTAGTAAATGTAGCCGGGCTAGTAAATGTAGCCGGGCTAGTAAATGTAGCCGGGCTAGTAAATGTAGCCGGGGTAGTAAATGTAGCCGGGCTAGTAAATGTAGCCGGGTAGTAAATGTAGCCGGCTAGTAAATGTAGCCGGGTAGTAAATGTAGCCGGGCTAGTAAATGTAGCCGGGTAGTAAATGTAGCCGGGTAGTAAATGTAGCCGGGCTAGTAAATGTAGCCGGGGTAGTAAATGTAGCCGGGCTAGTAAATGTAGCCGGGCTAGTAAATGTAGCCGGGCTATAAATGTAGCCGGCTAGTAAATGTACGGTAGTAATGTAGCCGGCTAGTAAATGTAGCGGCTAGTAAATGTAGCCGGGCTAGTAAATGTAGCCGGGCTAGTAAATGTAGCCGGGGTAGTAAATGTAGCCGGGGTAGTAAATGTAGCCGGGCTAGTAAATGTACCGGGCTATAAATGTAGCCAGGCTAGTAAATGTAGCCGGGCTAGTAAATGTATCGGCTAGAAATGTAGCCGGCTAGTAAATGTAGCCGGGCTATTACCGGCTATAAATGTAGCCGGGCTAGTAAATGTAGCCGGGCTGTGTGGCTAGTAAATGTAGCCGGGCTAGTAAATGTAGCCGGGCTAGTAAATGTAGCCGGGCTAGTAAATGTAGCCGGGCTAGTAAATGTAGCCGGGAAAGTAGCTATAAATGTACCGGCTAGTAAATCGGGCTAGTAAATGTAGCCGGGCTAGTAAATGTAGCCGGGTAGTAAAGTACCGGGCTAGTAAATGTAGCCGGGCTAGTAAATGTAGCCGGGCTAGTAAATGTAGCCGGGGTAGTAAATGTAGCCGGGCTAGTAAATGTAGCCGGGCTAGTAAATGTAGCCGGTAGTAAATGTAGCCGGTAGTAAATGTAGCCGGTAGTAAATGTACCGGGCTAGTAAATGTAGCTGTTTGGCTATGAATGAGGCTTTAAATGGAAGGTAGTGATCTTTACATAAGTGATTATGAGACATTTGTATTGTATACAACTTCTTACATGTAGTAAAGACATTTATGAACATTGATATTGTATGACAACTTTCTTCTGTGTAAACAACATTGATAGAACAAAAAGCTTCTGGTGTTTTTCTATGATATTCAGTGACACAGGACAGGTTGTGTTCATAAAATGATACAGTCTGTCAACCTGGGCTGGGAGGATTCAATTAGGGAGACAATTTTCATTAATAACATTTGATACATTGTATTCTTCGGATATTTTGTACCCAACACTTTAAATACTTCTAGCAGGACTGGGGTTAACTTGGGCGTTTTGCCCATTATAATAATATTAGATTTTGCCGCCGGAGCGGTTAGTTTATTGTGCACCTCATATCCATCCTGTGGAGGGTAGAGCAAGAACATATGGATACACAAAAAGCCTAGGAACTAGGCCCCAAAAGGGTTAACAGGTGTACATATGGATTTATATCTACAGTTCACTTATCTGTTACAAACAAATTTAGGAAATTTGCTTAGTATATCTGGTATCTTATTTTCATTAATAAGATATCTTGACATGTCACATAGGTTATTATACTGTCTATCTCTGTATTCCTCAATAAGTGGACAATTAAGCACAGTTGATTTGATCATCATCTGTGTGTCTGCCTGAAGTACTTGTAGCCAAGCCTAAGCCTGGCCACTACAACACCAATCAGTGTTCACACTGCAAGTTGCTCCATAAACGTACTTATCTACGTTCATCTTATAGAGAGTGATAGATATACTCAGGCTTTTAACTGCATTCCTATAACATTCAACTTCATTATTTACTTCTCTCCTAATATTATTACTAATGCTAGAAACAAAAACAGCTAAGTTATTCTACATTTTTCATCAGGGTACTTTTCATGGCTAACGTATTAAGTTTATCATGAAGGAGTAAACCAATGTGTTATAAAATCCATAACAATTGTACATTAATTCCCTTTCACCGGATTTTTTAGTCTTTTTATCTTGCTTCTCTAATGAGTCATTTTGTGAGTCAAGAGTCTTCAGTGATGACATAGAATCAGTAATGATGAGTCAAGCTCAATGTCATAAGTTAGCTTTAGCGACATTAGGATTGCAAACAATCCAGTTTGCAGTGTAGACGCTCAGTTGTTAATTCTTATGCCTAATTCGACAAAGTTCTCATTGTTGTTAACAATGAGGTGGCAACAAGAGCAGATGCAGACTGCCGACTGACATCAGTTTCTAACAAATTTACACTACATTTTTTCCAGATGCGACCCACAACAGTTAGCTTGCACACGGGTACTATTACTACTAGGTGAGTAGAGGTTGAAGGATTGTATCGAATCTTTCAAACACGTTTCGCTCTCCAGCTAATCAAACCCAGAACTTTCAATCCGAATACCTGGGTACCCGGGTATTCTTATTTTGAAAATGTTTAGCTAGCAAGTGGCTTTTTGCAATTCAGTGGACAGATTACATACTAAAGACAGTAGAATATGGAGTAATCAGTCCCCTGGGCTTCACAGACGGCTGATGCACTGATTATCACATCTTCCAGGGTCTCCAGTACGTAATTTTCGTACTGAATTGAGAAAGTCAATGCATAAGGAAACGCGATCATATGAAAGGTGTACACAGGTTGTCCATGTGTCTGATTCATCAATTAATCTTCTGTACGATGAGCAGCAGTAAAGGTGGGAGGGGTTGGTGTGGCAGAGAACTAAGGGGAGACGGAGGGGGAGAGGGGTAAGAGAGCTGTAGTTCAACTTTTTTTCAGAACAGGTGATGGTGAGCATTCTTTCTTAATGAACTTCTACACACGCACATGCGAACGTACACGCTAGCGCACACACTATGCTTCTGCAACCCACAAATACATTATAAATATATATATATATATATATATATATATATATATATATATATATATATATATATAACTTTCATCATCATTCACTCCATCACTGTCTTGCCAGAGGCGTGCTTACACTACAGCTACAAAACTGCAACATTAACACCCCATCCTTCAGTGCAGACACTGTACTTCCCATTTCCAGGAATCAAGTCCGGCCTGAAGGTTTCCCTAAATCCCTTCATAAATGTTACCTTTGCTCACATCAACAGCACGTCAAATCCTAAAAACCATTTGTCTCCATTCACTCCTATCACGCTCACGCATGCTTGCTGGAAGTCCAAGCCCCTCGCACACAAAACCTTCTTTACCCCCTGTTACGCAGAAATTGGGGTTTCCCTGAGGCCTAATGCCTTGTCTAAGGGCAAAGGGTAAAAGTTACACAAAACCCCTGTAAAACTAGGCCTTCCAGGTCTATCCCCATAAACAAAGCTACGGTGTTACCCGTGTGGTTTAGTGCTCCACTGGGTTAGGGTATCAGAAGGTTCCACACAAAAATTCCTAGGTAAGAAAATATACATTTATTTACTTATATTAAACTATATACAGTCCAAACACGCCTCTTCACAAATCAATTAGCCAAACCCCCTCAAAAACAGTACAGGACGGAGAAGGCGGCCGGGTGGTCACTAAAAAAAAAAAAAACAATACACTAAGCGGTCAGCCAAGCCACCACTCCCGTCCTCCCGAACACATCTCCTCCTATTTCTTCAGTTCACACTCGTCCCTTAGGGCCCCGACCATGTCCGAGCCCAGGGTGTGTACTGGTACACCATTAAAAGAGCCTATGGCTTGAGTTAGCTACACAAAAGGGAATACAACATCACAAACTTAGCTGAACACAGGCTCCGTCTCGCCAGCCGCTATCCATGCCGCGCACATGTGTAACCCACGCGACGCCTACCCCCTCACCACAAACATTTGGCAAATAAATCCCTAGCTGGATTTCTCTATTTCACCACTTAAACTTACTTTACAGTATTCCCCAAAAGGACAGCATATTTCTAAAATTATAATTTACATTTATCTAAAGGTTATACATTATTATTACTGTTTTTCCTAATTACCTGAAATTTATGGCACACTTCTCCAATAGCTATATATTACGTATATTTAAATGTCATGCAGAAACCTGCATAACACCCCCACCCCTAGACCATAGGTCTCACTCTGCTAGCGGGGTCCACACGGACACCGCTAGGCAAAAAGGGGGAAAAAAAAAGGAAATAAACATAAACATTATAACTGGAGAATTAGTCACACAATCATAGACTTTTTGGCACTGCTCATATGTAAAATTACTTTAATAGTCTGAGGCTATAAGATTGCGGACATGTGAAACTCACCTCCATAAAAGTGATCAAGTTCTATGCCAAACGAGCCCACAGTCACGCTTTGACAAAACTATGTTAGAAAAAGGCACCATCACAACACAGCGGTGGCCACACACTGGCGTTGATGCGTTTTACTAAATTACAATAAACATGATAATAATGTAAAGAGTGAACATTGTACATACTACCCTGAGAAGTGCCATTTAATAACAAACACAAGAGCTAAGTATCACACCTATTGATTTCCCATCTATCTTGACACATGTTAGTAATGCTGTAAGACAGATTTAAAGTATGTATGGCACCACCAATGCTTGAAACAGGAACACTATCAAAGAGTAGTGAAAAGAGAGAAAAAAAAATTCTTATTAAATTCTACGTAGAAAGAAAGATCACATAACCACCCCCATCTCACAGCAATCTTTAATAAACAAAACTGGTTCCCCATGACACACCTCTACGAGAAACAGGAGAGCATGGGAGAGGAGAAAAATATCAGGCCCCAAAAACCAGGTGAATAGTCACATAAATTTTGTTGGTGGGACTGTGGCCATAAACACTGGAGTCATCACCAAAGACTCCTCTAATAGGTGGACCTACCAGGCCGGCACCTACAAAGGTAAATTATGCACCAAAATTTGTATTATTAACACCCTTAAAAATCAGCAATATTGCACCTGCAGGTGTAAATTATTCAACAAAAATATGTATTAATAACACCTTGAAAAATCAGCAATACTGCAAACAAAACAAATAAAATCTGGGGTTATTGCACCTGCAAAAGGCAAATTGTACCCCCAAAAATACTGGTAATAACAATAAAATCAGCACTATTGCACACAAAACAAATAAAATCTGGGGTTATTGCACCTGCAAAGGCAATTGTTCCCCCAAAAATACTGGTATTAATAACAAGAGGTATTAATAACAATAAAAGTAAGCAATAGAGCACTTGCAAAGGTAAATTAGGTCCCAGAAAAATTATGGGCACTAATAACAAAAAAAAATTAGACCTATTTCACACAAAACTAGCAGTAACCTGAGTACTACACCTGCAAAAGTAAGGCCACATTTTAGTGTAGGTATTTTCTAGTGAATCCTTCCTCTAACCAACCCAATAAAGTATGATTATTAACTTTCCAGGTTGCAAACTTGAATTACCACAAAATTTGATAATTCTCCCATATACAGGCCCCCATGTTACGCAGAAATTGGGGTTTCCCTGAGGCCTAATGCCTTGTCTAAGGGCAAAGGGTAAAAGTTACACAAAACCCCTGTAAAACTAGGCCTTCCAGGTCTATCCCCATAAACAAAGCTACGGTGTTACCCGTGTGGTTTAGTGCTCCACTGGGTTAGGGTATCAGAAGGTTCCACACAAAAATTCCTAGGTAAGAAAATATACATTTATTTACTTATATTAAACTATATACAGTCCAAACACGCCTCTTCACAAATCAATTAGCCAAACCCCCTCAAAAACAGTACAGGACGGAGAAGGCGGCCGGGTGGTCACTAAAAAAAACAAAACAATACACTAAGCGGTCAGCCAAGCCACCACTCCCATCCTCCAGAACACATCTCCTCCTATTTCTTCAGTTCACACTCGTCCCTTAGGGCCCGACCATGTCCGAGCCCAGGGTGTGTACTGGTACACCATTAAAAGAGCCTATGGCTTGAGTTAGCTACACAAAAGGGAATACAACATCACAAACTTAGCTGAACACAGGCTCCGTCTCGCCAGCCGCTATCCATGCCGCGCACAGGTGTAACCCACGCGACGCCTACCCCCTCACCACAAACATTTGGCAAATAAATCCCTAGCTGGATTTCTCTATTTCACCACTTAAACTTACTTTACAGTATTCCCCAAAAGGACAGCATATTTCTAAAATTATAATTTACATTTATCTAAAGGTTATACATTATTATTACTGTTTTTCCTAATTACCTGAAATTTATGGCACACTTCTCCAATAGCTATATATTACGTATATTTAAATGTCATGCAGAAACCTGCATAACACCCCCTCCCTCCAACCTTTCCTAGGCCGACCCCTACCACGCCTTCCCTCCACTACAGATTTATACACTCTCAAAGTCATTCTATTTTGTCCCATCTTCTCTACATGTCCGAACTACCTTAACAACCCCTCCTCAGCCCTCTGGATAATAGCTTTCGTAATCCTGCACCTCCTCCTAATTTCCAAACTACGAATTACCTGCATTATATTCACACCACACATTGCCATAAGACACGACATCTCCACTGCCTCCAGCCTTCGCCTTGTTGCAACATTCACCACCCATGCTTCGCACCCATATAATAGTGTTGGTATAGCTATACTCTCATACACTCCCCTCTTTGCTTCCATGGACAAAGTTCTTTGTCTCCACAGACTCCTCAGTGCACCACTCACCTTTTTTCCCTCGTCAATTCTATGATTCACCTCATCTTTCACAGACTCATCTGCTGACTCCTAAATATCTGAATACATTCACCTCCTCCATACTCTCTCCCTTCAATCTGATATCCAATCTTTCATTACCTAACCTTTTTGTTATTCTCATCACCTTACTCTTTCTTATATTCACTTTTAATTTCCTTCTTTTACATACCCTACCAAACTCATCCACCAACATCTGCAACTTCTTTTCAGAATCCCCCAAAAGCACAGTGTCATCAGCAAAGAGCAACTGTGACAACTCCCACTTTGTGTTAGATTCTTTATATCTTTTAACCCCACACCTCTTGCCAACACCCGAGCATTCACTTCTCTTACAATCCCATCTATAAATATATTGAAAATCCACGGTGACATCACACATCCTTGTCTAATACCTACTTTTACTGGGAAATAATCTCCCTCTCGCCTACACACTCTAACCTGAGAATCACTATCCTCGTAAAATCTCTTCACTGCTTTCAGTAACCTACTCCCTATTCCATACATTTGCAACATCTGCCGCATTGCTCCCTATCCATCCTGTCATATGCCTTTTCCAAATATATAAACACCATAAAAACCTCTTTACCCTTATCTAAATACTGTTCACCTATATGTTGCACTGTAAACACTTGGTCTACACACCCCCTCGCCTTTCTAAAGCCTCCTTGTTCATCCGCTATCCTGCTCTCCGTCTTACTCTTAATTCTTTCAATAATTAACTCTACCATACACTTTACTAGGTATACTCAACAGACTTATTACCCTATAATTTTTGCAATCTCTTTTGTCCCCTTTGCCTACAAAGGAACTATGGATGCTTTCTGCCAATCCCTAGGTACCTTACCCTCTTAAATACATTTATTAAATAAAAGCACCAACCACTCCAAAGCTATAGCGCCACACCTGCTTTTAACATTTCTATCTTTATCCCACCAATCCCAGCTGCCTTATCCCCTTTTCTTCTGCCCACTGCCTCATAAACTTTCCCTCTCACTCACAACTGGCTCTTCCTCACTCCTACAAGATGTTATTCCTCCTTGCTCTATACACGAAATCACAGCTTCCCTGTCTTCATCAACATTTAACAATTCCTCAAAATATTCCCTCCATCTTCCCGATACCTCTAACTCTCCATTTAATAACTCTCCTCTCCTAGTTTTAACTCTCAAATCCATTCGTTCCCTAGGCTTCCTCAACCTATTAATCTCACTCCAAAACTTTTTTTATTTTCAACAAAATTTATTGATAGCATCTCACCCACCCTCTCATTTACTCTCTTTTTACATTGCTTCACCATTCTCTTAACCTCTCTTTTCTCTCCATATACTCCTCCCTCCTTACATCACTTCTACTTTGTAAAAACCTCTCATATGCTAACTTTCTCTATCTTACTACTCTCTTTATATCATCATTCCATCAGTCGCTCTTCTTCCCTCCCGCACCCACTTTCCTGTAACCACAAACTTCTGCTGAACACTCTAACACTACATTTTTTTAACCTACCCCATACATCTTCAACCCCATTGCATATACACTCACTAGCCCATCTATCCTCCAATAGTTGTTTATATCAACCTGAAGAAAGTTCAGCTCCATGGAGCTGAACTCTTCCCCAGGCTGAGGGACTCACCACCTCAAACTATTTCTCTAAGGTTAATAAAGTGATTGCATCATCTTTACCTCTGCACTACTGCTATGTTGCACGTATAAAGATACCCAGCTGTTGAACGTGTGACTTACTCATCAACTTATCAGTATTTTACACAATCTTCAACATAAAAACACCATCAGAAAACTAGTTTACCTGGAGAGAGTTCCGGGGGTCAACGCCCCCGCGGCCCGGTCTGTGATCAGGTCTGTGACTAGAGAATAATTTTAAAGGAAATCAGGTAATGCAGGAAAGATTGTTAATAAGTTTTGTGAGAAACGTTAAAGATTAGAAAATGAAATAGAGGCACTAATAGTTTCAATAATAAAAGAAGGAAACACTGCCAGAGCTATTATAAAGAGTAGTGATGGATCAAGAACTGGGTAAAAATGTAAGTGTTGAAACTGAGAGTGGAGTGAGAGCAAAATAACATTTATGAAGGGATTCAGGGAAACCGGTTAGCCGGGATTGAGTCCTGGAGGTGGGAAATACAGTGCATGCATTTTGAAGGAGGGTCCACCCCTCCTGCTAGTTTCTTTTAACTAGTGCCAGCATGCCTCTGGTAAAACAGTGATGGAGTGAGTAATGATGAAGGTGTGTTCTCTTTTTCGGGTTACCCATCCTCGGTGGGAAATGGCCGATGTGTTAATAAAAAAAATAGACAAAAATACATCACATCAGCAGTGTGCTGCTACTGTATTCT
Source organism: Cherax destructor (assembly GCA_009830355.1). NCBI lineage: Eukaryota > Metazoa > Arthropoda > Malacostraca > Decapoda > Parastacidae > Cherax > Cherax destructor. The sequence goes on along the minus strand of WNWK01007674.1, from coordinate 33,249 downwards.
ACATGATAGTTACAAATTTACATAGAGGAATGGTTCACATACACCTAAACTCATGTGTATACAAGATGAACAAATGGTGTGGAAAAATTTTCTCCAGAAGAGGGGGGTATCAGCCACTTTAGCCCCTTTCAGCCCTGAGGGACGACCCTCTCAGAAAGGGCAGATGTCAGCTTGCTTCTGATCAACAAGTTTACTTTATAACACATGTTTGTACCCGGGTGCCAAGCAAGACACCTCATGGCTGACCAGTGTTGATACCATAGTGTGGGTTAATGAGAGGAAATTAATCTCTTACAGTAGCAGGGAAAAGTAAAGAAAACCTGCATCCACTATTTGCAATTTGAGGCTAGCATGAACTGTCCTCTGTGCCCAGGTTACAAGTATATTATATTGCTTTCTGATGTAGTTTGGCAAGGAAGGGAAAATGCTGAAATCAGCAGGTTCTTTGTAGCGAGGGCAGCGAGAGGTTCCGCAGGGCAGATTGCTTGCAATGGTGCAGCATGCAACAAGGATCTATGCTATGAGAGCAGAGAAAGACATAAGCGTGCGCGTGTATTGTGCCTTAGACAATCTCGATATACGTGGTGGAATATTGTGACATTACCACGAAAGACATATCTTGTGGAACGTAGTGTACCAGTGTGAGTGTTGGGGAACGTAGTGTACCAGTGTGAGTGTTGTGGAACGTAGTGTACCAGTGTGAGTGTTGTGGAACGTATTTACCAGTGCTAGTGTTGTGGAACGTAGTGTACCAGTGCTAGTGTTGTGGAACGTAGTGTACCAGTGCTAGTGTTGTGGAACGTAGTGTACCAGTGCTAGTGTTGTGGAACGTAGTGTACCAGTGCTAGTGTTGTGAACGTAGTGTACCAGTGCTAGTGTTGTGGAACGTAGTGTACCAGTGCTAGTGTTGTGGAACGTAGTGTACCAGTGCAGTGTTGTGGAACGTAGTGTACCAGTGCTAGTGTTGTGGAACGTAGTGTACCAGTGCTAGTGTTGTGGAACGTAGTGTACCAGTGCTAGTGTTGTGGAACGTAGTTACCAGTGCAGTGTTGTGAACGTAGTGTACCAGTGCAGTGTTGTGGAACGTAGTGTACCAGTGCAGTGTTGTGGAACGTAGTGTACCAGTGCAGTGTTGTGGAACGTAGTGTACCAGTGCTAGTGTTGTGGAACGTAGTGTACCAGTGCTAGTGTTGTGGAACGTAGTGTACCAGTGCGAGTGTTGTGGAACGTAGTGTACCAGTGCTAGTGTTGTGGAACGTAGTGTACCAGTGCTAGTGTTGTGGAACGTAGTGTACCAGTGCTAGTGTTGTGGAACGTAGTGTACCAGTGCTAGTGTTGTGGAACGTAGGTACCAGTGCTGAGTGTTGTGGAACGTGTGTACCATGCTAGTGTTGTGGAACGTGAAATGCCAGTGCAGTGTTGTGAACGTAGTACCAGTGCAGTGTTGTGGACGTAGTGTCCAGTGCAGTGTTTGAACTAGTGTACAGTGCAGTGTTGTGGAACGTAGTGTACCAGGAGGGGGAACGTAGGCCATGCTAGTGTGTGGAACGAGTGTACCAGTGCTATGTTGTGGAACAGTACAGTCTATTTTGGAACGTAGTGTACCGTGCAGTGTTGTGGACGTAGTGTACCAGTGCGGTTTGGGAACTATTCCAGTGCAGGTGGAAGTAAAGAAAACTGCTATTTTGGAATAGGTACATGCTGTCTTGTGGAAGATATTACCGTGTAGTTTGAAGGAAGGATGTACCATGCAGGTTGTGGAACGAGAGTTCCAGGGCAGTGTTGTGGCGATGACCAGTGCATGTTTGAAGCAGGACAGTGCGAGTGTTTGGAACTAGTACCAGTGCTGAGTGTTGTGGAACGTAGTGTACCAGTGTAGTGTTGTGGAACGTAGTGTACCAGTGCGAGTGTTGTGGAACGTAGTGTACCAGTGCTAGTGTTTGAGAGTCAGGCAGAACGTAGTGTACCAGTGCGAGTGTTGTGGAATATGTACCAGTGCAGTGTTGTGGAACGTAGTGTACCAGTGCTAGTGTTGTGAACGTAGTGTACCAGTGCAGTGTTGTGGAACGTAGTGTACCAGTGCTAGTGTTGTGGAACGTAGTGTACCAGTGCTAGTGTTGTGGAACGTAGTGTACCAGTGCAGTGTTGTGGAACGTAGTGTACCAGTGCTAGTGTTGTGGAACGTAGTGTACCAGTGCTAGTGTTGTGGAACGTAGTGTACCAGTGCTAGTGTTGTGGAACGTAGTGTACCAGTGCGAGTGTTGTGGAACGTAGTGTACCAGTGCGAGTGTTGTGGAACGTAGTGTACCAGTGCTAGTGTTGTGGAACGTAGTGTACCAGTGCTAGTGTTGTGGAACGTAGTGTACCAGTGCTAGTGTTGTGGAACGTAGTGTACCAGTGCGAGTGTTGTGGAACGTAGTGTACCAGTGCGAGTGTTGTGGAACGTAGTGTACCAGTGCGAGTGTTGTGGAACGTAGTGTACCAGTGTGAGTGTTGTGGAACGTAGTGTACCAGTGCGAGTGTTGTGGAACGTAGTGTACCAGTGCTAGTGTTGTGGAACGTAGTGTACCAGTGCGAGTGTTGTGGAACGTAGTGTACCAGTGCGAGTGTTGTGGAACGTAGTGTACCAGTGCAGTGTTGTGAACGTAGTGTACCAGTGTAGTGTTGTGAACGTAGTGTACCAGTGCGAGTGTTGTGGAACGTAGTGTACCAGTGCAGTGTTGTGGAACGTAGTGTACCAGTGCAGTGTTGTGAACGTAGTGTACCAGTGCGAGTGTTGTGGAACGTAGTGTACCAGTGCAGTGTTGTGGAACGTAGTGTACCAGTGCTAGTGTTGTGGAACGTAGTGTACCAGTGCTAGTGTTGTGGAACGTAGTGTACCAGTGCGAGTGTTGTGGAACGTAGTGTACCAGTGCTAGTGTTGTGGAACGTAGTGTACCAGTGCGAGTGTTGTGGAACGTAGTGTACCAGTGCGAGTGTTGTGGAACGTAGTGTACCAGTGCTAGTGTTGTGGAACGTAGGTACCAGTGCTAGTGTTGTGGAACGTAGTGTACCAGTGCGAGTGTTGTGGAACGTAGTGTACCAGTGCGAGTGTTGTGGAACGTAGTGTACCAGTGCGAGTGTTGTGGAACGTAGTGTACCAGTGCTAGTGTTGTGGAACGTAGTGTACCAGTGCGAGTGTTGTGGAACGTAGTGTACCAGTGCTAGTGTTGTGGAACGTAGTGTACCAGTGCGAGTGTTGTGGAACGTAGTGTACCAGTGCGAGTGTTGTGGAACGTAGTGTACCAGTGCGAGTGTTGTGAACGTAGTGTACCAGTGCAGTGTTGTGGAACGTAGTGTACCAGTGCAGTGTTGTGGAACGTAGTGTACCAGTGCGAGTGTTGTGGAACGTAGTGTACCAGTGCTAGTGTTGTGGAACGTAGTGTACCAGTGCGAGTGTTGTGGAACGTAGTGTACCAGTGCGAGTGTTGTGGAACGTAGTGTACCAGTGCGAGTGTTGTGGAACGTAGTGTAGCAGTGCTAGTGTTGTGGAACGTAGTGTACCAGTGCGAGTGTTGTGGAACGTAGTGTACCAGTGCGAGTGTTGCGAATTTCCAGACTGAGTGGAAGACGTGGATATTCTTAAGGACACTTCAGCTTCTGTCAAGTCACTGATATCTGTCGAATATGGTGCATTCAGCACCATAGCTCAGGTTACAACGAGCAAGGTAGCTGTCAATATCACTTGTCAATCGGGGAAGCTGCAGTTTCTGATGACACAAGGTAATTGAAACCTTCCTATTGACGGCAGTGAGGTGTGGGCTTTTGAGCCCAAACAATTAAGTGGATTACCAACACTCAATTTCTGAGATATGCTGAAACAACACCCCCTAGGGGTAATTATATTTACACTTGCCCTGTCCCCTACAGCTCCGTGGTAGTAGAACAACTGTTTCAAGTCGTTTACCAGCTGAATCAGTAACAAAGCTAAGTGTCCTCATTATTGATACATAGCTTATGTGTTTTGTTCTACAAGATAAAACTTAATTACAAATGGAGTGACAGATTAATAATAGATTTTAAAGTAGAAAAGTGTTCTTTAACGGTTATAAGAGACAGAGGAAGTGGACAGAGGAAGTAGCTAAAGACGAGAAGAAGCATCTGGCTGTAATAATACAGAGTAGAATTCTTGAACACAATTAACTCTGATGATACAATGATCAAAGTAGAAGTGGGATACTCAGCGGTAGTGTCCGAATTAAATGTAAGTGCAAATAAAATATAATATGGCTCAATGTTGTATTAAAATAGCTTTCAGAAATTAGAAATACGAGTTACGAAGAATATTTCACAATACTGTATATATTTCCTCCTTGGTTGATAGTTCAGGGGACGTAGGGTTTTATAGAACTATCAACAAAAAGAAAAAGTAATATTTGTGAAGCTAGAAAACATCAATGCTATAGAGAAACCGGAAACCATTTATTTTCAAATAAATGTTGGAATAAAATCAAGGACCAGGTATACTATATGATTAAACTAAAGGGGTAACACTAGTATTGTATAAAATGGTTGTAATCATAACCATAATTTTTAAAGAGATGGACTGGTAAGTCAGCGGAAGGTCTCGGTCAACTGACCAAAAGCTCCAGCTGCGGGTCATTATATGAGTAAGACCCTCGTCAGGAAATACTTGCTCTACATGAATGGTATATTGTTGTCGTAGATTCGCCGGTACTCTCCCAGCCCGGGTCTTTTCCAGATGGTGACCCGGCCTTGGCGCCCTGTCATAGGAGTGTCTGAGACCTATGTCTCCCATGGGAGGAGGTACAAGTACCCCCTCATCGTCTGGGACCAATCGTCCCCAGTCCTATCCACGTTCCCCTCGTAGGGAGAAGATAGGCCTCTCTGGTCTGCCACCTTCCCCGCCCCAGGGAGGCTGACGGGAAGGACAGTCTTGCGAGCCGCAGATGGTAGCAAGCTCCAGCTTTGGCACCTACCCTGCCCTGAAAGGGCTGGGCATAGTGATCCCTTGTCCACTGAATGGTATACAATACCGACAATACTTGTTAGGTTTCCTGATGAACTTTACCTATAACTATAGAGAGGTATATAACTATAGAGAGGTAGTATATAACTATAGAGAGGTTTATAACTATAGAGAGGTATATAACTATAGAGAGGTATATAACTATAGAGAGGTAGTATATAACTATAGAGAGGTTTATAACTATAGAGAGGTATATAACTATAGAGAGGTATATAACTATAGAGAGGTATATAACTATAGAGAGGTAGTATATAACTATAGAGAGGTTTATAACTATAGAGAGGTATATAACTATAGAGAGGTATATAACTATAGAGAGTTTTATAACTATAGAGAGGTATATAACTATAGAGAGGTATATAACTATAGAGAGGTATATAACTATAGAGAGGTATATAACTATAGAGAGGTAGTATATAACTATAGAGAGGTTTATAACTATAGAGAGGTATATAACTATAGAGAGGTATATAACTATAGAGAGGTTTATAACTATAGAGAGGTATATAACTATAGAGAGGTATATAACTATAGAGAGGTATATAAGAAAACTGTAGCTACCTGCGTTAGTATTTAGTCATAACCTAATCAAACGTGTAGAGACACTTAAAAGTACAAAAGTTTGAAACAAGATTGGTCTCGGATCTGAAAAAAACATGAGCTCCCCCCAAAAAAGACTAAAGGGACTGTACCTCGTATCACTAAGAAGAGATGAGTTGAAGCACAAAATGGTCATGTGCATGAACAAGATACACATAAAGACTTACGTAGGACAGAACACGACAAAGGGACGAAGCTAAATGATAAAGAGTGAAATGCTATAATACCCTAATTGTCTTCAAGAAGGAACTTGAAAAGTGTTTGCAATAAGTTCCTAATTACCAGTGTTATATTGTTTACATTAGACTGTATGCTGCAAGCACCAATATCCTATTTACTCAATCAACAGGGACAGAGAAGCTGGCCTATGATTCTAGGAATCACCAACAGCTACTTAACAAACAGGGAGCCATGTAGTGAGATATAATCCATAAGTTTAAAAAGAGAGCACGACAGAAACTAATTAAAAACACTCATATGAAGGCTAATATGCTGACCGCAAGAACTAACTCAAAACCCACAAAAATATAAATACAAAGAGGAAAGTCCTCCCTTGAACGGGCGGCTCGCTTAGTTAAAGTTCTGTGTTTACATATATGTACTGGTTCTCGTCTCCCACTGATGGTATAATTATGGAAATATTCTCCACCCGATCCTCTGGGAAAGTGATGGAGTTGTTTATGTTGAGTGTTAAATATTGCTGCTGGTCAGGTTATTGGTAGGTAGGCACCTATGTAGGTGAGTAGGTAGATTAGTGGACAGCTATGTAGGTGAGTAGGTAGATTAGTGGACAGCTATGTAGGTGAGTAGGTAGATTAGTGGATAGCTATGTAGGTGAGTAGGTAGATTAGTAGACAGCTATGTAGGTGAGTAGGTAGATTAGTAGACAGCTATGTAGGTGAGTAGGTAGATTAATAGACAACTATGTAGGTGAGTAGGTAGATTAGTAGACAGCTATGTAGGTGAGTAGGTAGATTAGTAGACAGATATGTAGGTGAGTAGGTAGATTAGTAGACAGATATGTAGGTGAGTAGGTAGATTAGTAGACAGCTATGTAGGTGAGTAGGTAGATTAGTAGACAGATATGTAGGTGAGTAGGTAGATTAGTAGACAGATATGTAGGTGAGTAGGTAGATTAGTAGACAGCCATGTAGTGAGTAGGAGATTAGAAACAGCTATGTAGGTGAGCAAGGGAGATTAGTAGACAGCCATGTAGGTGAGAGGTAGATAGTAGACAGCTATGTAGGTGAGTAGGCAGATTAGAGACAGCTATGTAGTGAGTAGGTAGATTAGTAGACAGCTATGTAGGTGAGTAGGTAGATTAGTAGACAGCTATGTAGGTGAGTATGTATATTAGTAGACAGCTATGTAAGTGAGTAGGTAGATTAGTAGACAGCTATGTAGGTGAGTAGGTAGATTAGTAGACGGCTATGTAGGTGAGTAGGTAGATTAGTAGACAGCTATGTAGGTGAGTAGATAGATTAGTAGAAAGCTACGTACGTGAGTAATTGAGTTAGTAGACAGCTATGTAGGTGAGTAAGTGAGTTAGTAGATAGCTTTGTAGGTGGGTAAGTGGGTTAGTAAACAGCTTTGTAGGTGGGTAAGTGGGTTAGTAGACAGCTTTGTAGGTGGGTAAGTGGGTTAGTAGACAGCTATGTACGTGGGTAAGTAGGTTAGTAGACAGCTATGTACGTGGGTTAGTAGACAGCTATATAGGTGGGTAAGTGGGTTAGTAGACAGCTATGTAGGTGAGTATTGGGTTAGTAGACAGCTATGTAGGTGGGTAAGTGGGTTAGTAGATAGCTATGTAGGTCGGTAAGTGGGTTAGTAGACAGCTATGGAGGTGGGTAAATAGGTTAGTAGACAGCTATGTAGGTGGGTAAGTGGGTTAGTAGACAGCTATGTAGGTGAGTAAGTGGGTTAGTAGACAGATATGTAGGTGAGTAAGTGGGTTAGTAGACAGATATGTAGGTGAGTAAGTGGGTTAGTAGACAGCTATGTAGGTGAGTAAGTGGGCTAGTAGACCGCTATGTAGGTGAGTAAGTGGGTTAGTAGACAGCTATGTAGGTGGGTAAGTGGGTTAGTAGACATCTATGTAGGTGAGTAAGTGGGTTAGTAGACAGCTAGGTAGGTGGGTAAGTGGGTTAGTAGACAGCTATGTAAGTGGGTTAGTAGACAGCTATGTAAGAGGGTTAGTAGACAGCTATGTATGTGGGTAAGTGGGTTAGTAGACAGCTATGTAGGTGGGTAAGTGGGTTAGTAGACAGCTATGTAGGTGGGTAAGTGGGTTAGTAGACAGCTATGTAGGTGAGTAATTGGGTTAGTAGACAGCTATGTAGGTGAGTAAGTGGGTTAGTAAACAGCTATGTAGGTGAGTAAGTGGGTTAGTAGACAGCTATGTAGGTGAGTAAGTGGGGTAGTAGACATCTATGTAGGTGAGTAAGTGGGTTAGTAGACAACTATGTAGGTGGGTTAGTAGACAGCTATGTAGGTGGGTTAGTAAACCGCTATGTAGGTGGGTTAGTAGACAACTATGTAGGTGGGTTAGTAGACAGCTATGTAGGTGGGTTAGTAGACAAATATGTAAGTGGGTTAGTAGACAGCTATGTAGGTGGGTTAGTAAACAGCTATGTAGGTGGGTTAGTAAACAGCTATGTAGGTGGGTTAGTAGACAGCTATGTAGGTGGGTAAGGGTGTACGTAGATACGGTTCACGAGTCCCAGTATTTCTGTTGCAATCCTTCTCTAATGGTATGTGTCATAAGTAACTGACAGTAACAGGGCCACAACTGCCAGTAACAAGGCCACAACTGCCAGTAACAGGGCCACAACTGCTAGTAACAGGGCCACAGCTGCCAGTAACAGGGCCACAACTGCCAGTAACAGGGCCACAACTGCCAGTAACAGGGCCACAGCTGCCAGTAACAAGGCCACAGCTGCCAGTAACAGGGCCACAACTGCCAGTAACAGGGCCACAGCTGCCAGTAACAGGGCCACAACTGCCAGTAACAGGGCCACAGCTGCCAGTAACAGGGCCACAGCTGCCAGTAACAGGGCCACAACTGCCAGTAACAGGGCCACAACTGCCAGTAACAGGGCCACAAATATCATTGAATAAGGAAAGATGTTAGACTTGTGGAAAAAGATACGTACAGTTCAAACTTTTATTAACGAAAACGTTTCGCTAAGAATGGCGAAACTGCGAGAGGGTTGTGGTAGTACTTACCGACAATATGTTTGGTTAAAGGACACAGATGCAACTTATGTGATATTTTATTGTGGCAACGTTTCGCTCTCCATGAGCGAAACGTTGCCCTGGAGAGCGAAACGTTGCCCTGGAGAACGAAATGTTGCCCTGGAGAACGAAACGTTGCCCTGGAGAGCGAAACGTTGCCCTTGAGAGCGAAACGTTGCCCTGGAGAACGAAACGTTGCCCTGGAGAACGAAACGTTGCCCTGAAGAACGAAACGTTGCCCTGGAGAACGAAACGTTGCCCTAGAGAGCGAAACGTTGCCCTGGAGAGCGAAACGTTGCCCTGGAGAGCGAAACGTTGCTCTGGAGAACGAAACGTTGCCCTGGAGAGCGAAACGTTGCCCTGGAGAGCGAAACGTTGCCCTGGAGAGCGAAACGTTGCCCTGGAGAGCGAAACGTTGGCACAATAAAATGTCACATTAGTTCCAGCTGTGTCCTTTAACCTAACAGGATAGTAGTTGAGGTAGTAATATGATTGTTGTGAAGTTTGAGGACATTTCAACATAGGCCAATAGGCCTACCGTGGTTCTGTCCTATGCCTTGTACTCAGGTAGGACTTTACATCGGTATGCAATGTGCAATATCTTGTTGATCAAGAGTCTGAATGTAGTGAAGTGGCCGGATTTCTTATTGATTGTTAATGACAGCAATTAGAGTTGCCTCTTTGTACTCAAGAATAAGTACAAGATTACTTCGGATTTTTAACCCCGGAGGGTCAGCCACCCAGGATAACCCAAGAAAGTCAGTGCGTCATCGAGGACTGTCTGTCTTATTTCCATTGGGGTCCTTAATCTTGTCCCCAGGATGCGACCCACAACAGTCGACTAACAACCCAGGTACCTATTTGCTGCTAGGTGAACATGACAACAGGTGTAAGGAAACACGTCGAAATGTTTTTCACCCTGCCGGGAATCGAACCCGGGCCCTCCGTGTGTGAAGGGAGAGCTTTTAACCACCAGGTGGTTAAAACCGCTATGTACAATATCTATAAATTTAGAAGGAAGGTGAAATAAAAACGAGACATCAGAATGGAAGGGAAATTGAGAAGAATAAACAGTAGCGGACCTAAAATATCAGAAAAAAGAACAAAAATCTTTCACAGACTCAAGATATAGGATCAAGCCTAAGTACCTTTCTCGTATGCAAAATTTTAGTCGAAATCCTTGAACAGTATAGGCCTCCTACTCACAGGGAGGCCTATGCTTATTCATCAACTTGTCGGTATTGTATACCGTCAATAACTAAATACAGAAAAAGAGGACCTAGAACTAGAGCAGTACCTTCTAGATCTATTATTATTTTATTATCAATTATTATTATTATTATTATTATTATTATTATTATTATTATTATTATTATTATTATTATTATTATTATTATTATTGTTATTATTATTATTACTAGTACTACTACATGAATTGGAGGTGTAGAGGAAAATTAGATTTGGTCCGAGAAAGAGAACAGAAGCTCCAATTCCTTGTATCAAGATCTTGCCGAGACACGATCATAGTTGGCAGAGCGGAATGTGATAGTTGTATTCTACTGTGCTTTGTGTGAGTCGTTATTAATGTGATTACTCGACACTTAGACCATCACATCAGAGTAAACGAGAAAGCAGACTATCACAGTATATAAGTAAGACACAGGTGCAACACTCAGGTGTCTTTATTCAGAAACGTTGCGCCTACACAGTAGGCTTCTTCAGTCGAATAAAGATGAGGCAGTAGAGATGTAAAGACGATGTAATCAGTCCATCAACCTCGAATATGTAGTTTTAACTGCTAGTCAGTAATGTAAACATTATCATAATCAAAATATGCCCCAGCTTCCATGTGAAACCTCAGTTATTCTCCATAAAATGTATTTTTGTTAATATTTTTGGGTGTCTGGAACGGATTGATTGGATTTACATTATTTCGTATGGAAAATATAAAAAAATACATTTTATAGAGAATAACTGTGGTTTTACATGCAAGTTGGGGCATACGAAAACCGAGGTTCCACTGAATATGGTTGGAAAACAGGGAATGTTTCTATTTTGCTGCCCCTTTGCAAGCGTATAGATGCTTAGATTACTAGGCTACAGAAAATAATTCATCACTGTAGTTCCAAGCAGTAATATAATCTCGGAATTAAACTAAAATTTTGTAGTATTATGTTGAAATGAAAACATAAACATAGATGAATGGACGTAACTAAAAGTCATCAGAGGATTAAAATTATCAGAGAAGTTACAGGTTATATAAATGACTATCGCTCTGCTTCAAGACCTGCTGGTCACCTCGTACCTAGTATGGGATCCAGAAAAACTCCCTCATGTTGCATCATAGTTGCTGGTCTGGTCTTGAGTCCATCTCTTCCTGATCTTGTTTTGCGACCTTTCACACGACCGTGTCATTAATCCTGTTTATTCCTTGTAAATGATCACCTAATGGTGAATATTTTTGTTTCACTCTTTCATATTCTTCTGTGCTCTAAAAACTGCTATTGTTCTAATGCCTAAGTGCTGACCATCAACGTGGGTAACCTTAAAAAGAGTGCAAGTGTTCCCTTTCTCATCTTAAGCTAGAACCTCCGGAGGCGTTCGCAAGTCTTGCCCAGCCCGGCCTCTCTCTCTCTCTCTCACTGAAGGAACGGCTGACCTTGAGGAGGGCAGCCAAGATGTATATATGATCGTAGTTCGGAAGGAAGAGACACATTTGAGCTACCACAACCAGTGCAACACAACATGAACACGGTAAGGCAGGTCCTTCCTAGCTCAGGCTGGTGTCCACTACTGTTGATTATGCTCTCTGAATAAGGATAAACAAGACACTGAATTTTCATTGTTGAAATGCTTTATTTTCCATTGGGCCATTGTTATATTCATGGAGAAGCGCTAAACTTAGAAGGGTCATTCAGTGCCTGACGAATGGGAGAGGTTTATTGATATTTTCGTTTGATTCCTCAGATTATCTTCTCGCTTCTGGCGGCGGTGGCTGCTGCTGCTCCACAGTACAATATTGGTACCCCGCTTCCTGCCCCTGCTCCGATCCCCAGCTATAGTGTCCCAGTGCAAGCTCCTGCCCCTGCCCCAGTCCCAAGCTACAATGCCCCAGTGCAAGCTTCTGCCCCTGCCCCAGTCCCAAGCTACCGGGCCCCAGTGCAAGCTCCCGCCCCTGCACTAGAATATGGAGCAAAACTCCCGCCTGTAGAGATCCTAAGAGATGATCGCCAAGGACCTGACGCCACTGGCGCTTACAGCTTCGCCTTCGAGAGTGCTGACGGCATCAGTCGTCAGGAGCAGGGCGCCCCTCAGGGCCCTAATGGAGCCGTGTCAGTCCAAGGAGGATGGTCGTGAGTATTAATACCTTATGATACATTTTCCTAAATATCAATAGTTATTATAAAAACTGTTTGTAGTTTGGATCAGAAACTACGAAGATAACGAATGTATTATCAAACAGCCACAGGAGAATAGTTTGGGGTTAAATTTGTCGCATTTTCGTGTAAGAGACTGGAGTGATAAGTCCGAGGTTAAAATTATTATTCTCCACAGATTCACTTTTCCCGATGGAACTCCAGGAGTCTTCACCTTTGTTGCTGACAGTGCAGGTTACCGCCCTGAGTCTCCCCTGCTACCCACGCCCCATCCTCTCCCAGCCCACGCCATTGCCCAGATCGAGTTTGCCCGTCAGCAAGAAGCTGCTGCAGCTGCCGCCGCTGCTTCTGGAGCAAGTAACGGCTACTCTGCTCCGGCTCCTGCCCCAACGAACCAGTATGCAGCACCTCCCACCGTCCCCACCCCACAGAGGACTTACCAGTCCCCACGGTAAATAAGGGCAAGCTATTCTGAAACGCTATTTATATACCTACTACGCGAGCAAACACTAGGACATATAGTCCTAGTGCTTGCTCAGGTGCCTTTCTAAACCGATTTGTCGGTATCAGTTAGCAAGGTTTATACCTGTGGGAGTGATCATAAAGTCCATGTTCTATATTCTTGATGTTCATGTTCTTGATGTTCATGTTCTTGATGCTCATGTTCTTGAGGCTCATGCTCTTGATGTTCATGTTCTTGAGGCTCATGTTCTTGAGGCTCATGTTCTTGAGGCTCATGTTCTTGATGTTCATGTTCTTGAGGCTCATGTTCTTGAGGCTCATGTTCTTGAGGCTCATGTTCTTGAGGCTCATGTTCTTGAGGCTCATACTGATGTTTACGAATTCTCATAGTGAGTGTTTTGTTTGAGTACCTGTATCTTTTTATACTTTTATGCCTAAATACATATACTACATCCTATACGATATATTGTCTCTCAATGTCCCAAGCTGGTTAATGCTGTTCTTCGTGTGGTGTTATGTTGACCGGTGTTCATGCACTGTTTTTGACCCACATACTAGGCTCAAAGAGTAGAAAATTACTAATTAGTAAACAATTTGTGGTCATTAGGTACATTTTCCCGGGACAGAAATCTGTTAACATTTTATATTATAAATAACTTCGCTATTGCAAGGGAAAAAATAATTATTTGCTTTGGAAATTGTTTATTTAGGAATACCTGGAGTGTACCTGGAGAGGGTTTCGTGGGTCAACTCCCAGTGACTCGGCCTGTGACCAGCGATAATAAGGATTATAAGAACTATACATTCTTTTTTTTTTGTTAAGTGGGTTATGCAGTGAGGTCAGTTATATTTTAAGCAAATAGGAAACTTGCTTTTTAATGATAAGTTTAATAACATAACCCCACCCAGTCCAGCCTAACCAGTTTTAAAATTGTCGGGTAGACTAGGTTGCAGAAAATTAACTTAGGTTATTTAAAGAAAAGGTCTGAGCTGCTTGGAGGATATATACCTTCATTGATGCAATAACATCACAGTAAACAGGTGATGCCACAATATGCAAAATAACCACTGTGAAAAAATATATAGTGCATTTACAAGCGACTTCGTGATTTCTCACATTATCAAGGGGAGATCACTTGGCATTCGCCAGTTTCTTGTCTTCCAGAATTTTTTGGACTGTGGATTTCCTAACAGGGAAGCTAAGGCAGACAGCAGGATGCTTCCCACCGCAAAGGGCACTTGGGTCTGCTCTTGTTGGGGCATTCCCTGTAAACATGTTCTCCTGAGTAAATACTGCAGACTGTTTTTTCACTGGTGCATTTGTTTATATTATGGTCGAAACCATAACGCTTGAAGCATGAGTGATGTCCACAAACCTGTCCATAGATACTTGGTCCGGTGTGCATTTGGTACCACAGCATTTCATACCGTTGGCACAGGTGAGTTTGGTTTCTTCTGGCGTCTCGAGGATTAATTTCAGAGACTGTTGGTTGTTCGAGAGAGCTTTGTAAACTTATACGCCTTAAGAACTTTGATCTCGGAGTTTGCACTGTTTATCTCCTCCACGAGTTCTTCAGCAGAATTTTCACGCATGAAGCTGTTGATGCGTGCAACAAACACAGAACACTGGGCCTGGAAGTTGTCTGGGGGAATGGGGGTGATACCCACATTGATGAGTAGCTCCTCTTCCGAGGGAGAAGTAGTACTGCACCAGGGTGGGTTTGGAATATATCCACCGGTGCAACCGTGACATTAGTACAAATGCAGCCTAAAATTTCATTTTTGGACTTCTGGCCGTCAGTGACCTGAAGTCTGACTCTTATATTCGACATGTTGCCCAGGTAAGGTAAAACTGTCAGATAATATGCAGGAAAAAAGAACTTTCCTAAGAGTCCTACATTCCTACTTCGGCTGACTTGAGGAAGTGAGGGGGACGGGACCCAAGGCAATGATCGACCAGAGTTTAATATACCACACGGGCTACTGGATAGTCACCTTGCCTTGTTATGTCGCCAGAGGCGAAGTTGCCGAAAAAGAAGACAGGAAAGATAGAAGGACAGCAGAGTAAATAGTGTTTGCGTGGTTAGGCCAGTGCAGTGGTTGGGGTATTGTGGGGGCTGGGATGGGGTAAGATGAGGTAGTGAGGGAGTGATGGGGAAGAAGGGAACAAGCAAGCTAGTCACCGCCTTACCCTCTTGATGGTGCTGGAAGTGACAGCAAGCAAGTTTCCTCTCAGCCCTGAATGTTGTTGTTGTTGTTGTAGGTACGCCGGTATGTCCGGTCCGGGTCTTCTCCAAATGTTGACCCGGCCTTGGCCCCCTGGGTAGAGGGTGTCGATCATCTTCTTCTTTCTTCATTCTTCTTTCTTGGGGCCCCCCGGGTGGGGAGCGACGTCTTCTTCTTTCTTCTTTCTTGGGGCCCCCCGGGTGGGGGGCGACTTCTTCTTCTCTCTTGCTGTGGGGATTGTCTTCTGGCATCGCATCTTCATCAGCAGTCGTCCTTTGGGCTTCGGACTCTTGTAGTCCCGGCGGCGTATCTTCACATGGTTGGTAGGAAAGTCATCAGGCTGTAGTTCCAACTACATCAAACATAGGCTCCTATTGGGCTTTTTTTTTTTTTTTTTTTTTTTTTTAATAAGCGGAGGGGAAGAAGAAGGATAGGGGATAAGATGGAAGGAAGTGAGAGAGAGTAGCGGTGTAGCGGTGGTGACTGGTCTTGATCATCTACAGGATTCATCAGGTGTTGTCTTCGCTGAGTTCTTCGTCGTCATCGTCATCGAGGTGGCGGGTGAGCGGCTAGGACTGGGAGCAGTGTCTCCAAGTCATGGGTAGCCAGGTAAACCAGCCGGGCTGCCTTGTCCTCGCGGGTCAGATCCGCAGGTGCCATCGGGAAGTGCCTGCGGCGGATGTCCATCGTCGCTGGGCAATCGAGCATGTAGTGAACCAGAGGGTGTTGGACCATCTGGTCACAGTGGCGGCAAAGCTCTTCCCTCCTGCGTTCGATGAGGCGCTTTGCAGTAGGGTAGCCGAGGCGCAGGCGGTGGATACTAACTTGCAGCTCCCTGGGGAGTTTCCTCATGTTTGGTGGGGGTTCCCTCCTCGTAGCCTTGTCGTACCAGTGTCGGCTCCGGGATGCTCCTGGTGCAGGTAGCGGGCGTCTGGCTGCCGAGGCTGCCCCCAGGTGCACCTGCCTGTGGCTAATGGCAATCGTGGTTGTAGGTTGAGCAGCAAGTGTGGCAGACTTAGCCGCCCTATCTGCCGCATCATTCCCCGGAAGATCAGCCCTGAACAACTCAGGATAACCCAAAAAATGTAACTTTGGGTATTAATGCTCGGAGTGAAAACGCTGACGTCTTGTGGTTCTCTCGTAGCCTCTATGTCGTACCATGTCCTCGGAGCTCCGTGCGTTCGCTGCTCGTCTCGCTGTGTGCCCTCGTGTCCTCGCTGCTGCTTCTCTTGTGTAGTCCTTCGTCTGCTAGCGTCCTTCGCTGCCGTCTCTTCGCTGTAGTCCTCTCGTCCGACAGTCTCTGTGTAGTCTCTCGCGCTAGTCCTCGTGCAGTCTTCGTGCTACGTCCTTCGCTGCGTCGTCCTCGTGCAGTCCTCGCTGACGTCCTCTCGCTGCACGTCCTTCGCTGCACGTCCTCTCGCTGCGCTCTCTGCTGCGTCCTTCGCTGCGCGTCCTTCGTGTACGTCCTCTCGCTGCAGTCCTCTCGCTGCGAGTCTCTCGTGACGTCCTCTCTGCGCGTGCTGCTAGTCCTCTCGTGCGCGTCCTCTCGCTGCTACGTCCTCTCGCTGCTACGTCCTCTCGCTGCTACGTCCTCTCGCTGCTACGTCTCTCGCTGCTACGTCCTCTCTGACGTCTCGCTGCACGTCCTCTCGCTGCGACGTCCTCTCTGCTGCTACGTCCTCTCGCTGCGTACGTCCTCTCGCTGCGACGTCCTCTCGCTGCGCTTCCGTCTCGCTGCTACGTCCTTCGCTACGTCCTTCGCGCGACGTCCTCTCGCTGCACGTCTCTCGCTGCGCGTCCTCTCGCTGCGACGTCCTCTCGCTCGCTCGTCCTCTCGCTGCTACGTCCTCTCGCTGCTACGTCCTCTCGCTGCTACGTCCTCTCGCTGCTACGTCCTCTCGCTGCGTACGTCCTCTCGCTGCACGTCCTCTCGCTGCGTCGTCCTCTCGCTGCGTACGTCCTCTCGCTGCTGTCCTCGCTGCCGTCCTCTCGCTGCTACGTCTCTCGCTGCGTCCTCTCGCTGCGACGTCCTCTCGCTGCTGTCCTCTCGCTGCGACGTCCTCTCGCTGCGACGTCCTCTTCGCTGCACGTCCTCTCGCTGCGTCCTCGCTGCGCTCTTCGCTTCGTCTCTCGCTGCACGTCCTCTCGTGCACGTCTCTCGCTGCTGTCCTCTCGCTCGAGTCTCGCTCCGTCCTTCGCTGCCGTCCTCTCGCTGCGCGTCCTTCGCTGCGCGTCCTCTCGCTGCGTCGTCCTCTCGCTGTCGCGTCCTCTCGCTGCCGTCCTCTCGCTGCGACGTCCTCTCGCTGCGACGTCCTCTCGCTGCGCCGTCCTCTCGCTGCTACGTCCTCTCGCTGCTACGTCCTCTCGCTGCTACGTCCTCTCGCTGCTACGTCCTCTCGCTGCGACGTCCTCTCGCTGCGACGTCCTCTCGCTGCGCCGTCCTCTCGCTGCTACGTCCTCTCGCTGCTACGTCCTCTCGCTGCTACGTCCTCTCGCTGCGTCGTCCTCTCGCTGCGACGTCCTCTCGCTGCGCCGTCCTCTGCTGCCTCGCTGTCCTCTCGCTGCCGTCCTCTCGCTGCTACGTCCTCTCGCTGCTACGTCCTCTCGCTGCTACGTCCTCTCGCTGCTACGTCCTCTCGCTGCGACGTCCTCTCGCTGCTACGTCCTCTCGCTGTTACGTCCTCTCGCTGCGACGTCCTCTCGCTGCGACGTCCTCTCGCTGCTACGTCCTCTCGCTGCGACGTCCTCTCGCTGCGCCGTCCTCTCGCTGCGCCGTCCTCTCGCTGCTACGTCCTCTCGCTGCGCCGTCCTCTCGCTGCGCCGTCCTCTCGCTGCTACGTTCTCTTGCTGCTATGTCCTCTCGCTGCTACGTCCTCTCGCTGCGACGTCCTCTCGCTGCTACGTCCTCTCGCTGCGCCGTCCTCTCGCTGCTACGTCCTCTCGCTGCGACGTCCTCTCGCTGCGACGTCATCTCGCTGCGACGTCATCTCGCTGCGACGTCATCTCGCTGCGACGTCATCTCGCTGCGCCGTCCTCTTGCAGAATCCTCGGAATCAGAATCGGGAATGGCGAATAGGTAAAAATTGCGATTTTTGCTTAAATAGCAACGCTCTTCTTGCCAAATAAGGAAAGAGAAAATTCGTGTATGCAATAACTTAAAAAAATCATTCTGAACCTAACGAAAAAAAATATGTTTCATTGTGTTTGTTTATTATTAAATTATTGTTAACTTATCAAAAATATATTTAGTTGGATTAAGCTAAATTAAATTGCGCTTGTTATAATAATGTTAGATAGGTTTTCTAAGGTTCTTTTTGTGCAAAATTATTAATTTTTACATTAACATATATATATATATATATATATATATATATATATATATATATATATATATATATATATATATATATATAATTATATATATATATAGATATATATATATATAATATATATATATATATATATATTCTAAAATTTTCTCTTATACTTTTAAAGATACATATTTTTCATTTATGTTAATGTAAAAATTAATAATTTTGACCCAAACCTTATTATACTAGTACTAGTACTAGGGGGGGAGAGCACAACTTTGTAGTGTCCACAGTCAGTGGCCAGGCTTTAAACACCTTTAATTGTGCAGCAATAAAGGAATGGAAGAGACTGCCTGCACATGTCAAAGCCAGTCATAGCATGAGCCAGTTCAAGAAGAGAGACACAGAAAGGGATGAGAATGATTTTTTTTATATTTTGAACTAATACAAATGTAAATATAAATAACTCATTTTACCTTATCCGTATTATATCTCATTTATAATATAATAATAAGATATTATCTCCTTCATAGTATAATAATAAGGTATTAAAAGGACCCCAATAGAAATAAGTCACTTTGACTTTTTGGTTATCCTGGGTTCTCTACACATATGCTGCTATGTATGATAATCTATATAACTGTACGTATTTGTGTATATCTGAATAAACTTACACGTCGAGGGACATACCCTCAGTGGCCACTTTATCAGGTACACCTGCTCATTAATGCGAATATCTAATCAGCCAATTACATGACAGCACTTCAGTGCCTAACAGCATACAGACTTGGTCAAGAGGCTCAGTTGTGGTTCAGACTGAAGATCAGCATGAGGAAGAAATGCCACCCTAAGACCTTGGAAGTATTGTTGGTGCTAGACTGGTGGTTTGAGCATCTCAGAAACTGGTGATCTGGGATTTTCACTCACCACAGTCTCTAGAGTTTACAGAGGATGGTGTGAAAAACACAAAATATTAGCTATTTCTCAAACCACAACATAGATCATTCTGTAGTTCTCGTGGGTTTGCATCAGAAGTTATTTGATGGTCTATTTTAGTGTCATTGGCAAATTTGCCTTTTATCGCTGTTTATTCCCTTTATCTTAGTCGTTCATGTACATTGGAAATCATTTTTTTTTTTGACATTATTTGGTTATTCTAGGTAATCTGCATCAGACGTGTAAAAATAAAAACTTATGTAATGTGCTCTTGGCTCGGTTGGCAACGCTCTCGCCTTACACACTAAGTGTCCGTGGCTCAATCCCAGGCACGGGTGGAACATTGGGCATGTTTCATTACCCTTGCTGTCCTTGTTCACATTGCACTAAGTAGGTACCTGTGTTAGTCACCTTACACCTGCTGTCCTTGTTCACCTAGCAGTAAGTAGGTACCTAGGTGTTAGTCGACTGGTGTAGGTGGCATCCTGGGGGACAAGATTGAAGGTCCACAAAGGAAATAAGACAGACAGTCCTCGATGACACACTGGGTGGCTAACACTTCGGGTTAAGAATCCGAACAAATCCTCTTTTATAAACTTAATAAAGTTATTACGGAGACAGTCGCTCTGATCTCTAGTGCCTTACGATCTCCGTGTTTAGGAGAGGCTTTTTAACTTATGTTTGGCCTCGTGGGACCTTCCTCTTCGTCATCTACAGGATTGGCGAGTCACTGGCTGCCTTCCAAAGGGCGGGCCGCCTGTAGCTGCCTTCTATACTGCTGACAACTGTTGGCTTTCTTCAAGTACCACGATTCTATGCGTCGTGGGCTGCCTTTCCCAGTAGGGGCTGTCTTCCTCTGCACTCCTGGTGCTGTCTGTCACCTCCTGCAGTGACCACAGCGCCTCCCCAAGTTACACAAGCTTCTGAAGTGTATAGTTTGCTTTGGTTGTTGTCTCTCGGTGTCTCAGAGAGCATCACGGTGCTCCATCGGCAGCAGTTCACCGTCTTTCACTTCAGTTCACCAGCGCATCCGTCGACCAACTCTACTGAAAACTCTAAGGTAAAAGCCAGGCAAGTACGTGTGTCTATTACACACGTACTTGCCCAGCTGAGTGCTTCTTAGGTAGTCCGTTTTACGTTTTGTTGGCGCCTCTACGGACATTTTGTTAAATTTAGTTCGTGCTTACTGTTGCTCTGTATTATTCACGATGTCTGCTTTTCACACAAATGCAAACACTACTCTATTTCTAACTTATTCTAAGCCTAACAAAGAATCTATGAATCCTGCTAACGTACTGTTTCAAATTATACAAGCCCCTATCATCAACCTCCTGCAAACAAACTCTGACTACAAACCCATACTTGATTCTGCTTCTTACAAAACCTACTGTTCTAAGAGTGTTAGATCTAAGCTTGCTGAGGTGGGCTTTGTGATCAAGTGGACTCCTGAACACAGAGTCAGGAGTACAATTGTCGTAAATCACGTCGCCAACGCTATTCTGGCCGCCTTTAACAAAGACTGCAATGACCTAAAACTTGACCTTCCTGACAGGAATGATGTTACGATTGAAGACATATACAGACCTCCCTCCTCTCACATCCATGGCATTCGTGCCATGACTTACATTATTCCTACTACCTCACTTTTCATTCCCTTTGTTTCTACCAAGCAATGCCTGAAATGCTATGCTTTTGGACATGAAAATTTTTCGTATCAATGCCTATCAATGTTCTTCCTCTGAGCATTATTAGACTAAATGCTCTCTTCCTCTTAAATGCCCTAACTGTCAACAACCTCACCCTGCCACTTCCTATCAATGCCCCAGACGTAAAGAATACACTCATTTTTTTACGTTCTAACAAACCTATCAATTCTCCTAATCCCTTCTCTTCCCAACCCCAACACTCTCTCACTTCTGTTAACTTCTCACCTCTTTCTACTCCAACCACTCTCTCACTTCTGTTAACTTCTCACCTCTTTCTACTCCAACCACTCTCCCTACAAACACTTCACACAACCCCCCCCCCCAAATACTACACACACTCCTACCCTAACATGCGCTGTATAACCCCTGTGGTTTAGCGCTTCTTTTGATTATAATAATAATCCTACCCTAACATCCATATCTTCCACATGTTCAAATACCATTAGAAGCCTCACCACATCTGATCTTTCTCCTACTGTTTCTCGCCAAACAGACTGTTTGATTTCTACTATTATACATACCTCTGTTATTCTGGCTAAACACTTTCATGTTAATTTTCCTAAGCTGTTAAATGACCTCCTCTCTGCCCATGATCTACTTCCTCTTACTTTTGCTCTCAACTTCACCCTACCTCCTCCTAGCAAAGATAATAACCAAGCAATGTCTCCTAACATCCTTGAATCCACTGCATCTTCCTTGGTATTCTCAGCCAAAAAGGACCCTCCTTCATCTTCATCCCCCACACCAACCCTTCCTCTTCCCATTCCATCACACCTACTTACACTGAACCTTCCACATCTACAACACCCACACAAGCCCTTATTGAACCCTCTAACCCCTCCTTCTCTGCCACTTTTGTTGCACCCACTGGTGACTCCTTCAACATGGGCTCTATCCAACCTCTCCCAGCCCATACCTCACGCTACCGTACCAGAAGTAAACACAGTCCCTAAAAACACCCACATTAATACTAGGCAAGAGCGTGATAACTATTAAACCATAGAAACCCTCACACTCTCCTTCTTCCGACACACACAGCAGATTAGATGATTTATGTAACACAGATTACTGCAGAGGTACACTTCGGGTGGGTCCAAAACAGGACTTAGCACGCCATCTTTACCCTGCTCCCACAAACAACACACAACATAGTCCTTAAGGTCACACAGAATAACATTCGCAGCTACAACATGAACAAACACATCCTGGCTGAATTCACTGAGGCTGAACGCCCAGATGTGCTGCTATTAAACAGCACATGTGTACAAGGCACTCAGCCAATCAGACACTGGTGTTACACTACACCCCAATTTAGTGCTGATCCCCATAATGGTACTGCCATTATGGTGATCAGTACTATTCAGCATGATTTTCTAAACATTCCCTTCATCTGTTCACACAGCATGACTATAAAAGTCTTCATACATCATGGATCTATTATTTACAATAACTATGCTCGGCCTAATTCTAACATAAACATTCCTGATTAACCCTTCTTTTTAATCACTCCAACATACCTGTCTATCTTCTTGCAAACTTAAATGCAAAACACACAGCCTTCCACGACACCTACATTAACACACACGGGAACCAACTACAACTAGTCACAAAAACACCTAATGTACCGTAAATTAGACACATATGCAACACTTGGGTATCTTTATTGAGGAAACGTTTCGCCACACAGTGGCTTCATCAGTCCATACAAAGGAGAATCGTGAAGGACAGGAGGAGTTTGAGGTGGTCAGTCCCTCAATCTTGAGTCGATGTTGTCAGTCCATCAATCTTGAATAGAATACAGCATATGTGCGTAGAGGAAGCTTATATACTGTAGACAGGAGAGGTGCAGCAGTTGTAGGAGGTGTCACATTTGTCCAATGTACCAATGTCCTAATGTACCTCGGCCCTCACTTCAACACCTTCTTTGGCCCTATGGGCCAGGGCAAACCTGACATTATTATCACAAACAGAGCCAGCCTGTACCTTCACCACCACATTACACCAGGTCCTCTCTCTGGCTCTGACCACATACCCATCACCCTTCACATCTCTTCCAACCCTATTCTTATCCCCACCAGACAAATTCCCTCATACTCTCGGGCAAACTGGGACGCTTTTAAACAACACCTAGACAACATTAACCTCTCTCACAATTACGACAACAAATACATATCAGACATCGACACACAGATAGCCCATATACAAGACTCTGTCACACAGGCTGCCGAAATTGCAATGCCTAAAATTCAGTATACTGTAAGATATTCTTTCCGCCTGTCTTAAAAGACGAAGCGCCTTCTCCGTTGTTACTGTCGCCGCTTTGCCACTAACCTGCACGGACATATACACGTCATACGTGACCTCACCTTCCTGAGAAACAATATCATCCGCAGCTTGGATGAGGACTATGCCAGACACTGGCTATCCCTTATTCAGGCTGTTGAATACGGGACCCCAGAAAATTCTGGAATTTTATTCGGAAGGTCACTGGAGTCCCAAAAACAACACTTTTCCAACACATAACAACATCAACATTACAGATCCAGCACAAGCTACACATACAAGATATTGAACACTGGGTCACTACACATAGACACATCACCTCTTCTGTCCCTATCATATAGCTATCCTCTCTCACCTCAACACACCTTTCTCTCAACCTCTTGTAAAGCCCTTAATTTTACATCTTTCCCCCAAAACACCTGGCACTTCTTTACTCTCTCACCATATTCTTCGACACCATCCGGACTTGTTTTTTCCGCCCTTAATGATCTTTATAATGCTTGCCTTGTTTCTCGCTACTTTCCTCCCTTATTCAAATATGCTACTGCCACACTTATCCCCAAACCTCATAAGGACACAACTGACCCGAGGAACTATAGATCTATCAATCTACTAGAAACCCTCGAAAAGACCTTTGAACGACTAATAAGCATAAGACTGAGGATTCACCTAGAGACTAACCACCTCTTGACTGACCGACAGTTTGGCTTCCCCCAATGTCGCTCAACTCAAGCAGCACTCAATATCAATCTAAACTACATTCTAATCAATAAAGACCCAAGGATGTTCAACAGCCCTGGTTGCCAAGGACGTGGAGAAAGCCTTCGACACGGTCTGGCATGCAGGACCCAAGTACAAGCTATGTAACCTTTTTGACCTTACTCCGAATGTCAAAAAGTTACTATGCAACTTTCTTGATGGCCGTACGATTCGAATTAAGCTCAAAAAATGTCTCTCCGACTCCTTCACTCTTCACGCTGGAGTACCCCAAGGCTCAGTACTCTCTCCGACTCCTTCACTCTTCACGCGGGAGTACCCCAAGGCTCAGTACTCTCTCCGACTCCTTCACTCTTCACTCGGGAGTACCTCAAGGCTCAGTACTCTCTCCGACTCCTTCACTCTTCACTCGGGAGTACCTCAAGGCTCAGTACTCTCTCCGACTCCTTCACCCTTCACTCGAGAGTACCTCAAGGCTCAGTACTCTCTCCGACTCCTTCACTCTTCACTCGGGAGTACCTCAAGGCTCAGTACTCTCTCCAACTCCTTCACTCTTCACGCGGGAGTACCCCAAGGCTCAGTACTCTCTCCGACTCATTCACCCTTCACGCGGGAGTACCTCAAGGCTCAGTACTCTCTCCAACTCCTTCACCCTTCACTCGGGAGTACCTCAAGGCTCAGTACTCTCTCCGACTCCTTCACTCTTCACGCGGGAGTACCTCAAGGCTCAGTACTCTCTCCGACTCCTTCACCCTTCACTCGGGAGTACCCCAAGGCTCAGTACTCTCTCCGACTCCTTCACCCTTCACTCGGGAGTACCCCAAGGCTCAGTACTCTCTCCGACTCCTTCACCCTTCGCTCGGGAGTACCCCAAGGCTCAGTACTCTCTCCGACTCCTTCACCCTTCACTCGGGAGTACCCCAAGGCTCAGTACTTTCTCCGACTCCTTCACCCTTCACTCGGGAGTACCCCAAGGCTCAGTACTCTCTCCAACTCCTTCACCCTTCACTCGGGAGTACCCCAAGGCTCAGTACTCTCTCCGACTCCTTCACCCTTCGCTCGGGAGTACCCCAAGGCTCAGTACTCTCTCCGACTCCTTCATTCTTCACTCGGGAGTACCCCAAGGCTCAGTACTCTCTCCGACTCCTTCATTCTTCACTCGGGAGTACCCCAAGGCTCAGTACTCTCTCCGACTCCTTCACCCTTCACTCGGGAGTACCCCAAGGCTCAGTACTCTCTCCGACTCCTTCACTCTTCACGCGGGAGTACCCCAAGGCTCAGTACTCTCTCCAACTCTATACATCCTTTAATCAAAACTGTAATTCCTCTCTATCCAACTTATTAAAGCCATATAGCAAGAACTAATAAAATATTCAGTTCTCTTGTATTCATTGTAAACTCCTAAATTTAAAATTACACTCACCTAAGTGATCATATGTACAAAATTACTCATACTGTTACTGTTAGTCTTAGTTTGCCCGAAATGCTCTTCATATAAAAGGGCTTTCTGCATGTACACTCAATTGTCATTGTACAAACATGAATCGTGCTGAAATAAACTTCTTATTCTCATACCTGACCCTGAGCACCGAAACACACTTACACTAGCATATGCAGATGACATCACACAACTCACAGCACATGCAATCTGCAGATACTTATCACTCGGAACACAACGCGAGGTCGACAGGATTAATGCCTGGGAGATACTTTGGTACATTAAAACCAATGCCAACAAGTCCAAGATAACTTACTTCTTCCCAGTAGGACGCCCACCACTATTTGTCGAACTCAGAACCACCACTATAAGAACACATATTTCACGAACACGAAACAACACTGTCCTTGGAGTTAACCAGTTCAGTTTAATATCTTTATTATGCATCCCATACCCATCCTGTGGGTGGTAGTCAAAAGATTACAGAGGTACATAATGGGTCCAGGGACTGGGCCTCAAAGTTTTGGTAGCTGAGCATGTTACAAAGGTGATGAACTCACAAGTTTCAAAGGTAATGAATCATGTAAGTAAGTAAATTTACTTACTTACGTTTACACATGGTTACAATCATGAACAAATCATAAAGTAATGAGCAATTCACTAGTCCACACCTGGTCACAACTGTAATGAATTCTTGGTGCAAATATTAATTGTTGGGTCACACACACACACACACACACACACACACACACACACACACACACACACACACACACACACACACACACACACATCCTGTGTCACAAACCTTCTGGAGTTCTATGACAAAGTAACAGAAGTAAGACACGAGAGAGAGAGAGGGGTAGGTTGATTGCATTTTCTTGGACTGCAGGAAGGCCTTCGACACAGTTCCTCACAAGAGATTAGTCCTGAAGCTAGAGGATCAGGCGTGTATAATAGGAAGGGCACTGCAATGGATCAGAAAATACCTGACAGGGAGGCAACAACGAGTCATGGTACGTGATGAGGTATCACAGTGGGCGCCTGTGACGAGCGGGGTTCCACAGGGGTCAGTCCTAGAACCAGTGCTATTCTTGGTATATGTGAATGACATGACGGACGGGATAGACTCAGAAGTGTCTCTGTTCGCAGATGATGTGAAGTTAATGAGGATAATTAAATCAGATGAGGATCAGGCAGTACTTCAAAGAGACCTGGACATACTGGACACCTGGTCCAGCAACTGGCTTCTCGAATTTAACCCCGCTAAATGCAAAGTCATGAAGATCGGGGAAAGGCAAAGAAGACCGCAGACAGAGTATAGGCTAGGTGGCCAAAGACTGCAAACCTCGCTCAATGAGAAAGATCTTGGGGTGAGTATAACACCAAGCACGTCTCCGGAAGCACACATCAACCAGATAACTGCTGCAGCATACGGGTGACTGGCAAACCTGAGAATAGCGTTCCGATACCTTAATAAGGAATTGTTCAAGACACTGTACACCGTGTACGTCAGGCCCATACTAGAGTATGCAGCACCAGTTTGGAACCCATACCTTGTCAAGCACGTCAAGAATTTAGAGAAAGTGCAAAGGAATGCGCAAAGGTTAGTTCCAGAGCTAAGGGGAATGTCCTACGAAGAAAGGTTAAGGGAAATCGGCCTGACAACACTGGAGGACAGGAGGGTTAGGGGAGACATGATAACGACATACAAAATACTGCGGGGAATAGACAAGGTGGATAGAAACAGGATGTTCCAGAGATGGGACACAGAAACAAGTCACAATTGGAAGTTGAAGACTCAGATGAGTCAAAGGGATGTTAGGAAGTATTTCTTCAGCCATAGAGTTGTCAGGACGCGGAATAGTCTAGCAAGTGACGTAGTGGAGGCAGGAACCATACATAGCTTTAAGACGAGGTATGATAAAGCTCATAGAGCAGGGAGAGAAGGAACCCAGTAGAGATCAGTGAAGAGGCGGGGCCAGGAGCTATGACTTGACCCCTGCAACCACAACTAGGTGAGTACTAGGTGAGTACATACACACACACACATACACACACACACACACACACACACACACACACACAGACCTGTGTCACTGACGTGTATAGTATGCAAAGTCTTGGAGAAGATCATCAGGAGGAGAGTGGTGGAGCACCTAGAAAGACACAAGCTTATAAACGACAACCAGCACGGTTTCAGGGAAGGCAAATCCTGTCACAAACCTACTGGAGTTTTATGACAAGGTAACAAAAGTAAGACACGAGAGAGAGGAGTGGATAGACTGCATTTTCTTGGACTGCAAGAAGGCGTTCGACACAGTTCCTCACAAGAGGTTAATGCAAAAGCTAGAGGATCAGGCACACGTAACAGGAAAAGGCACTGGAATGGATCAGAGAATATCTGACAGGGAGACAACAACGAGTCATGGTACGTGACGAGGTGTCAGAGTTGGCACCTGTGACGAGTGGGGTTCCACAAGGGTCAGTCCTAGGACCTGTACTGTTTTTGGTATATGTGAATGACATAACGGAAGGGATAGACTCAGAAGTGTCCCTGTTTGCAGATGATGTGAAGTTAATGAGAAGAATTAAATCAGTTGATGATCAGGCAGGACTACAAAGAGACTTGGACAGGCTACAAGCCTGGTCCAGTAACTGGCTCCTTGAATTTAACCCTGCCAAATAAAGATCATAAAGATCATAAAGATCGGGGAAGGGCAAAGAAGACCGCAGACAGAGTATAATCTAGGTGGCCAGAGACTGCAAACCTCACTAAAGGAAAAATATCTTGGGGTGAGTATAATACCGAGCACATTTCCTGAGTCACACATCAATCAGATAACTGCTGCAGCATACGGGTGGCTGGCAAACCTAAGAATAGCGTTCCAATACTTCACTAAGGAATCGTTCAAGACTCTGTACACCATATACGTCAGGCCCATACTGGAGTATGCAGCACCAGTTTGGAACCCACACCTGGTCAAGCACATCAAGAAATTAGAAAAAGTGCAAAGGTTTGCAACAAGACTAGTCCCAGAGCTAAGGGGATTGTCCTACGAAGAAAGGTTAAGGGAAATCGGCCTGACCACACTAGAGGACAGGAGGGTTAGGGGAGACATGATAACGACATATAAAATACTGCGAGGAATAGATAAGGTGGACAGAGACAAGATGTTCCAGAGATGGGACACAGAAACAAGGGGTCACAGTTGGAAGTTGAAGACTCCTATGAGTCAAAGGGATGTTAGGAAGTATTTCTTCAGTCATAAAGTTGTCAGGAAGTGGAATAGCCTAGAAAGTGACGTAGTGGAGGCAGGAACCATATATAGTTTTAAGACGAGGTTTGATAAAGCTCATGGAGCAGGGAGAGAGAGGACCTAGTAGCAATCAGTGAAGAGGCGGGACCAGGAGCTGAGTCTCGACCCCTGCAACCACAATTAGGTGAGTACACACACACACACATGTGGTAATGCTTTATTTTCAAGGAGCAAAGTCAGGGTATTTTTGCAGAATGGTCTGTAATATACCACTTTGACATATATTGAACATTTCTGAGTGAGTTGTCTCTATATTCATTAATTTTATCGCACTCCAGTACATAATGGCGCAGAGTGTGACAATAATCCAACTGGCAAAGTTTACATTTTGTTTGGTCTACATCTGGTAGTGTTGATTTAACCTGCCAAAGATATTTGTAACCCAGCCGGAGGCGGGCGGTAGCCTTGACTCCAATCTCAGACTCCACACCCACATCAATGTCAAGAGAGCTATGGCTAGTGCTGCCCTTGGGCGACTATACAAGCTCAAAGGCTCTCACCCACACACCAAACTACACCTGTAGAATTCCCTTATACAGCCGCTTGTCACATATACACCTCTTGCTCTTTCAGTAGCTGCTAAGACTGATGTCTTGAAACTGCAGCAAATTCAGAACTGTGCATTGCGTTGGGCGCTGGGCGTGGTGTGGAACGACTTTGCTACAAGTGAGTCTCTGCTCACCAGAACTGGTACCTCAACGCTGAACGTTTTCTGGAAAGAGCTCAGTGACAGAAACCCACCAAGACTCATAGACAACCTACCTCGACGAAACCAAAAGACGGCCACATAACACTCTAAACCTTTTCCAATCTCTGTATAATCCTGTTCCTCCTCTCTATTCCTAACCTCTAATCTCAACTTCTGCCCTGTCCTCTGCAGGGGTGGACCTTTGAAGACGTCCGTTTTACACAGCCAGCCTTCCATATTCCCTCTCCATCCTTTATAATAGCAATGAGAAACAAACATCAGCAAACCAGCACATGGCGCACAGACGTCACCTAGTGCCATCTTTTGTAGCCCAAGTCCAGACCAGCTCTGCAGTAGCGATTCGTGCAGTCACGCAGTTAACACAGCCAACAACTTTTTCTCTCTGCCAACCAGAGCCATGCGGCTGGGTCTCAATCTCTTATCATTTCCTTTCCTCCACTACTTTTCTACTATCCAAATCTCCCTTTCACCCACATGGGTCTTACCTGGAAGTTTCCTGTCTGGTGTCCCGTAACTCGATTGCTAGAGCACTCGGCTCGCACGCTAAGGTCCGGGGTCGATCCCCCGGTACGGTTGGAAACATTAGGACGTGTTTCCTTAAGACATCTGCCTCCTGTTTACCCATCATTATAAAATGGGTACTTGGGTGTTAGTCGACTGGTGTGGGTCGCATTCTGAGACAAAATTGACCTAATTTGCCTGAAATGCTCTGCAACAAGCGGCTTTCTGTAGAGTAGTATGTAGTTGATGTCAGCTAGGCCTGTATACCTTGTACATGTACCTGTAGAAACATTCTTCTTCGCTTCTTCGTCTTCTTATTATTATTATTATAGTTTGTCTTC
Source organism: Cherax destructor (assembly GCA_009830355.1). Classification (NCBI taxonomy): domain Eukaryota; kingdom Metazoa; phylum Arthropoda; class Malacostraca; order Decapoda; family Parastacidae; genus Cherax; species Cherax destructor. The sequence continues at coordinate 3,059 of WNWK01007674.1, read as the reverse complement.
AAAGATTCGTTTTCTGTTGTTTTACAATACAGAAAACTAATCACCATAACCGGTATCTTATGTATATACACTTTCTTTGTTAAGTAAGTAAATAAGTTTATTCAGATATACACAAATACAGTTACATAGATTATCATACATAGCAGCATATGTGTAGAGAACCTAGGATAACCCAGAAAACTCAGAGTGACTTATTTCTATTGGGGTCCTTTTATTACTTTATTATTATACTATAAAGGACATAATATCTTATTATTATAATATAAAGGAGATATTCTAAGGGGGTTACATATGTGGTGTCCGTCTGACTGTTGGAGATGTGTGTATTGGGAGGAGTGACATGCTTATTCACAAATTCAGGTGGAGGCATAGGTGTGGAAAATATTGGTATTTTCCCGAAAGGTTATAATCTATAAACTTTCCAATGTGAATATTCTTAATGTGTGACTGTTGGTTCGCCTTTTTCTTGGGATCAGAAGAAGGAACCAACACACAGCTCTCGACGCATGCGTGGAGACACGGCTTGGGTCAGGGGTGGGTACGCCGAGCGTGGGTGACAAGGAGTCACGCGTGGATACCGAAGGCTTCGGTACTCGGGACCGAAATGGAGTCAGGAATTTGGCGTTTCATAAGAACATAAGAATGGAGGAACACTGCAGAAGGCCTACTGGCCCATACAAGGCAGGTCCTTATCAAAACCACCACTACCTAAGAATTTACTCCCGTACTCACGACACTAATCAAACCCAGCCCCTCCCACTCATATATTTGTCCAATCTCTTTTTAAAGCCACCCAAGGTCCTAGCCTCTATCACCCTACTTGGAAGATTGTTCCATGCATCTACAACTCTGTTCGAGAACCAGTACTTGCCTATGTCCTTTCTAAATCTAAATTTATCCGACGGCCAAACCGCGATTAGCGGCCTCACTTCGTAATAGGAAGTGTTGTACCTGTTCTCCGTGAATATTGTGGGACATTAAGTCCGGGAACCACTGTAATTGGGTGGTAAACTGTTAAATAGCGAGTGGCGCTGGCTTAGGCCTAACCATGTTAACTATGGCTTAGGTGACGTAACTATTCGACTGGACGCGATCGAAAACCCTGATTCTGGGTGACTTTCGTGGGTGGAAGTGATGGGAATTAGTATTGGTGAATACTGTGGGACGTTAAAGTCCAGTGAATCATCTTTATAAGGAAGTGGAGGGGAAAGAAATACATTGTGTTTCGCCGGCTGAAGGACGCCACACGAGGCCGTTATTTTGGGTATGAAGGAAATGGTCATTTCCATCTCGATTCATCGGCTTGGAATCTCAACGTATAGACTGCGAAAGAATGTAAATCAGTGGGACATTAAATCGTCGTGTGAATAGTGGATAAATTAATACAAATAAACTGAAGTTAAGGGAATAGGCGAAATGATACAAGCCGCCCTTCCCGATCAACCACATGTTAATTTATCAGTTCCGTCTCGAGGACTGTAGAGGGATCAAGGGAATCAAATTACCTTGTCTCATCGGGACAACCATTTTACCATCATCCCGACGTGAGACCTGTGTCTACCATTAAGACGACCATCTCCGTGGGAAGGAGACTGTCAAGAACGCTGTCTCATCCCCGCAGTAAGTATTCTCTCTTTCATACCTATCCTAGCTGGCCAGTTGTGTAGGTTATGTTAGGGGAATTTACTGTGGATGTGTCAACGTTCTCCAACGACTATCACTGATAAAGGGTGAGTGATGGTTTTATAATGTGTGTACTCTCTTCCCTCTCTTTCTAACCAGTCTATCATTCCAACATACAGTCTACAACTATTAACCATTATTATGTCGTACCTACTAGTGCAATCTATTGTAATTTATTATAACTGGTCAAGGATAGAAGTGATCTAGAGCGTGTGAAATATCGAAGGAAGTCGTTCGTTGTGACCAGGGACGACTTAAGTTTTCTCACACGCCTCGCGGGAGTGACTGCGGTAAATTAAATTGGCGGTCATCTCCCGTTGAGATTATTTGTTTGCAAGTGGCGGTGAAGCCCATACAGGTAGTCTCATAATTCCCCACAATAGGTATGGGGGGTGAACTATCAGTAGTTCCACATGTGCTAGCTGGTGTGTGTGATGGCACTCTGGTATCACCAGAATCATTTGCAGGGAGGTTGGACTCATCCACACTTTGCAGAGGTTCAGTCTCAGATCTGGTTGTGGAAGACTGGATGGCCTCGTCCTCAAATGGCATGAAAGGGCTGTTGTCATTTTTACGTCTAAGGTTGTTTGGGTTGCGACCGCAGTCCTTATGGGAAACTGTAACTCCTCCTTCTTTACAGTTAATACACTTATATTTTTGGCTTTCAAGGCCTACTGTGCATTCTCTAGTGGAATGTTTCCCAGCACATTTACCACACCAAGAATGTAGTATTTCACAGGCTACTGCCACATGGCCATAGTGCTGGCATTTGTAATACCTACGTCGAGTGGGTAGGTACACGTCGATGGGTAGGAAACGTAGGCCAGGCACCCAGATATTTCGGGGGAGGGGCACAGGGCCTACCCAACTGGCAATAATTTGGGATTTTCCTTTAAATCTTTTGGGTTTGATGATATGCTCGCTTAGAGTGAGATGGGATGTCTGCACACTGTAGGCCAAGCATAATAGTCTTACCATCTTATGAGCAAGAGATTGTAATAACTCACTACAATGGATATATTACAATTTTTTTTCATGGAACATTGCTTCCATTAGGAAGCGGTTGCCTGACTTACATCATATTAGTTCAACCAAGAATATTGATGTCATCTGTTTGCAGGAATGTAGACTGAAAGAAGGAGTACCTCCACCAAAGTTGTCTGGATATGCAGCTTATAACTTAAGGTCAACCAACTGTTGTGTGATGTATGTCAGAAAGAACTTGCCACATTCTCTCCTTACCCTGCAGAGTCGAGTAAACATGCAGTATCATGGTGTCAGGGTATACGCAGGCGATTTTTCCATAAACATTTTTAATCTTTATGCCCCAGCGAACCAGCTTCGACCTGATGCTTTACCGGTGGTCTGGTGGCTAG
>WNWK01007673.1:0-91618 GCA_009830355.1 Cherax destructor | reverse complement strand
TCCCCCCCCATCCCTTCTACCTCGATTTTTTGCCCCTCCCCCCCTGCACTACCCACCGTCATCTTGCACCCCATACCCTACTAATCGTCCTCTCCCTCAAACCCCCTCCCCCTGCATCCTACAAAACCTGCACCCTGTAAACCCCTGTGGTTTCCTTCTATTTGATTATAATAAAAATAAAATAATAATTCATTCTTCGTTTTAAAATGAATGAAATTTTTAGGATTTTCAATCTTTCATCATAGGGGAATATTTCTAATGCTATGTATTAATTTAGTCATTCTACGCTGAATTTTTTCCCAAACAATTAATATCCATTCTGAAATTGGGCAGAACTGAGCTTAATCTAGGTGAGGCCTTACTAACGTGTATAAAGCTGTAATAAAACCCTCTGGATTCTTTTTAATTTTGATATAAACCCCAGTAATCTGCTTCCCTTATTATCGCTTAGGCTTGCTGTTTTGGGTTTTAAAATTTGTGTTTACCAAAACCCCCCAAGTCCTTCTCCAATCTGTATGGCTGGGTTCTCGTTATTTAAAAAAGTGCGGGTTAGGCACCCCAAGCTTCAGAACCTTGCAATCTACATTGAACTGCATCTCCCACTTTTCTGACCAGGAAATTGAGTCTAAATTCTCCTGAATTTCCCCTGACATCTACTTTAAAAATAAATTATCCTACCTATCTTCGGCATGGGCGTTTTATATCACTAGTAATTCCCTCATTAAGGTCATTGATAATAATAAACAAAAAAGGGCCTAAGTTCCCTGGGGAACACCACTTTTACAGATCCCCCTGGTTTTAAACCCCCTTTTTACACACTCTTTTCCGGGGGAGCCATGACTCGATCCATGCGTTTTTTCCCCCCAATGCCTGAGCTGCCACTTTTTTTAACGTCTCGTGGGTCTCTATCAAAGCTTTCAAAAGTCTAAAAAACAATATTTTCTTTTGTGATCAACAGCCTCAAAAGCTTTACTGAAGAAGGTTAATAAATTAGATAGGCAGGAACGGCCCCTCGTGAATCCAGGCTGAGTATCATTAATCAAATTATGGTTATCTAGATGGTTTCTAATAATATCAGCTATAATTGACTCTAGTAATTTGAATACAATCGACGTCAGGCTTATTGGGCGGTAATTTGACGGTAGTGACTTGTCCCCTGCTTTAAAAATAGGAATTACATTAGCCATCTTCCACATATCAGACACTACACCTGTTTGAAGAGATAAATTAAAAATGTTAGATAATGGTTCACAGAGTTCCATTTTGCATTCCTTAAGAGCCCTTGCAAAAATCTCATCAGGACCCTGCGATTTATTTTGTTTCAGTCGGTCTAGTTGTTTCATAACTATTTCGCTAGTGACTGTGATATTACATAATTTATCTTCTTCTGGGCCTCTGTAAAAATTAATTACTGGGATATTATTAGTGCCTTCCTGTGTGAAAACCGAGAGAAAATAATTATTAAAAATAGAGCACATATCATTCTCCTTGTCAGTAAGATGCCCAGAGTTATTTTTAAGGGGACCTATCTTATCTCTAACTTTTGTTCTATAAACCTGGAAAAAACTTTTTGGGTTAGTTTTTGAATCTCTAGCAACTTTAATTTCATAGTCCCGTTTAGCTTTTCTTATCCCCTTTTTAACGTCCCTCTTAATGTCAGTATACTGATTTATAAGATGACCCTCACCTCTTTTTATGCGCCTATAAATTCCTTTCTTCTGCCCTAAAAGATATTTGAGCCTATTATTCATCCATTTTGGGTCATTTCTACTTGATCTAATTTCTTTATACGGGATAAATGTTCTTTGGGCTGCCTGTATAGTGTTAAGAAAACTGTCATATTGATAGCTCTCTTCGTTACCCCAGTCCACAGTTGATAAGTGTTCCCTAAGTCCATTATAATCTGCTAAGCGAAAATCTGGGACCGTTACTGAATTATCCCTACAATCATACATCCATTCAATGCTAAAGATAATTGACTTGTGGTCGCTGAGCGAGTTCTCTGTAATTTCTAAATTATTAACAAGGGTTTCCTTGCTTGCCAGAACCAAGTCAAGTAGGTTATTTCCCCTTGTAGGTTCTGTCACAAACTGCTTTAAAAAACAATCCTGAACTACTTCTAAAAAGTCGTTAGATTCTAAATTCCCTGTCAAGAAATTCCAATCAATCTGACTAAAGTTAAAGTCCCATAGAATTACTACGTTATCGTGCCTTGTGGCCTTAACAATTTCCTCCCAAAGTAGTCTCCCTTGTTCCCTATCTAAGTTTGGAGGACGGTAAATCACGCCTAATATCACATTTTCGCACCCCTCTGAAAATTACAGTAGGCCCTCATTTAGCACAGTAGTTACGTTCCTGAAAACGTCGTGTTAGCTGAAATCGTGTTAGATAATTAAAAGAACTTATGGGAAAAATAGGGTTACGTTCCTGAGAGTCCCCAAAAAGCCAAACAAGTTTTTTTTAGACCAACAGATCTTACAAATATAAAAGAGAATATGTAATTGTAGTTCATTATCGTGATGTATTATGTTGTTTTTACTGCTTAAGACTACAAATGTAACAGAAATAATAGTATATACTACCTTAAATTGTGGGTGCTGATTTTTGTGGATGATTGTGAAGAGAGTGGAGAGTTATGCTGTGGCCCTACTGGACTGAGGTGGGTAGTAGAGATTCTGGAACTGAAGTCGATGGTTGTACTGAGTGTCTCTAACTTTAATAAAGTCATTCAGTAAGTCAGTCAAGTCATTCAGTAAGTCAGTCAAGTCATTCATTCAGTAAGTCAGTCAGTCAAGTCATTCAGTAAGTCAGTCAAGACATTCAGTAAGTCAGTCAAGACATTCAGTAAGTCAGTCAAGTCATTCAGTAAGTCAGTCAGTCAAGTCATTCAGTAAGTCAGTCAGTCAAGTCATTCAGTAAGTCAGTCAGTCAAGTCATTCAGTAAGTCAGTCAGTCAAGTCATTCAGTAAGTCAGTCAGTCAAGTCAGTCAGTCAAGTCATTCAGTCAAGTCAGTCAGTCAAGTCATTCAGTAAGTCAGTCCAGTCAGTTAGTAAGTTAGTCATACAAACTTACGTTTACATCTTTTTATGTGTACAAAGTAACACTTCATTACAGCCACAGGTTATGTCTTGTCTAATATCTTTTTCTTCGTTAATTCTAAGACTTAACAAATGCTTATACATTTTCTTGCCACTTAGAGCAACACTGGTATGCCTACTGGGTGACATGATTGCTTGGCAGATACAAGATATAGTAATTTAAAGATCAAAACACAATTCACTCTCTTATTCTTCACAAACAGCTGGCTTGACGCGTATGGAATACGAATGCTGGGATGGTGGGGTGTTGTGGGGGGTAGCATGGGAAGGCGGGTGGTCTCCCCAGCTGTTCCACAACATTAGCACCGGCCGCTTGAGGGAATGGTTATTTGTTTTTCTTCCTGCAAACTGTGTAGTTTATTCAGGTATACACAGATACAGTTACAAAGATTATCATACATAGCAGCATATGTGTAGAGAACCTAGGATAACCCAAACTTTGGGTTATCCTAGGTTCTCTAGGATAACACTGGGTTATTCTAGGTTCTCTAGGATAACACTTTGGGTTATCCTAGGTTCTCTAGGATAAAACTTTAGGTTATCCTAGGTTCTTTACACATATGCTGCTATGTATGATAATCAATGTAACTATCTCTGTATACCTGAATAAACTTACAGTTTGTGGGAAGGAAAACAAATTCCTTTTCCTCAAAGCATCAGGATTCTTAGAGCGGTAAATAACCATGGGCTTACACTTGAAATCACCTGATGCATTACCCAAAAGGAGCAAGGTGAAGCGATCCTTTGCTGTCTTGAAGCCTGGTGCACTTTTCTCTTGCTGACTGATATAAGTTTATGTTGGCATTTTCTTCCAGAAAACACTTGTCTCGTCAGCATTAAACACTTGTTGTGGCTCATAGCCACCCTTAGTAGGACCCCACTGACTCAATGGTTTAACCTACTGCAGGCGACCATGGACTCAAAATTTTTCCCTCCAGCGAATCGCGTAATATAAGGTTTACGTTGTGTTAGATAAAAATGTGCCGCAATTCTTCAATCGCGTAATACCCAAAACGCGCAACATAAAGTCGTGCTAAATGAGGGTCTACTGTATATCCAGACAGACTCTGTATGTGTTATTTCAGACTTTATACCCGTTTTTATGCAACAATTTAAATGATCACGGACATAGAGTGCAACCCCACCCCCCTTCCTGATACTTCTGTCTACTTGGAACAATTTAAAACCCTGAATGTGACATTCAGCAGGCATGTCCCGATTTTTCATATTAAACCATGTCTCAGTTATTGCAAAAACATCAATATTACCCGTACTTGCAACTAATCTCAACTCGTCCATCTTATTCCTAGCACTACGACTATTGGTGTAATATACATTTAAAGACCCTCCTTTCTCTTTACCCTTCCTGCTCATTTCTGTTTTTCCACTATGCCTATTACTGTCCTTGTCACCTAGTGCCACTGGCTTTCCAATACCCACCTTATTCTGCCTATTACTAGTTCCCCTAGAATTTATAACATTACTACACTGGGACTTCACTGTTTTCCCCCCATAACCCATACCACTAACTTTTTCTAGTTTAAAGCTCTAACAGCTCCCTCCACTGCAGTTGCCATTGCCCCCACCCCAGACCTAGATAAGTGAACCCCATCCCTGGCATACATGTCATTTCTGCCATAGAAGAGGTCCCAGTTCTCAATGAATGTTACTGCATTTTCCTTACAGTATTTGTCCACCCAGCAATTGACACCAATTGCTCTGGACAACCATTCATTTCCAACTCCTCTCCTTGGCAAAATACCACATATGACAGGGTTCCCACCCTTCTTCCTAATTATGTCTATTGCTGACCTATAGCTGCTAATCAGCTCCTCACTCCTATGTCTGCCAACATCGTTGCCTCCAGCACTGAGACAGATAATAGGATTGCTCCCATTACCTCTCATGATGTCGTCCAGACGGCTAACAATATCCTTCATCCCAGCCCCAGGATAACACACCCTCTGCCTCCTTTTCCTATCCTTAAGACAAAGTTCCCTATCCATAAACTTAATCTGACTATCCCCAACTAAAACAATGTTCTTACCTCGACTGGCGGTGTGCATGACGTTCTCGACGGTCTTTGTAGAGATGGTCTTCGCTGGGATGTCTTCACATTCGTTTGATAACAAGGAAAAGGAGTTGGTGGTTTTCACAGCAATCTCCTGGACCTTCTTCAACTTCAGCTTCGTCCCTTCAGATTCGACTAGCATCCATTCGTTGGTCTGATCATCGACGACATTGTTCTGGGGATAATCCTTGCATATACCCTTCAAACGTTGAATATCTCTTCTAGCTTCCGTTAATTCCGCCTTCATTTGGAGATATTGCTGCTTGTAGTCGAGGGAAACCATCATTCAATCTCAGGTAGCTAATAACGGAAGCACAGTAGAAAAGTCTTCACCGAGCAAAGATGGTTCAGTCCACAGAGAGTACACAATACACGTCTTCACTGAGTTAAGTCAGGTCCACCACTTGGGTAGCTTTAAAAAGAGATTGGACAAATGTGGAGGGAGACCTGTATAGTATGCTCCTCGTTTAGCGATGAATTCACTTACCGCTTGGGTCCCTATCTCCATCGTTAAGTGAGGAGAGGCTGTAGTAACACTTTCAGGGTCCAGAGGCCAAATTTCAGAGGATGCACCAGTGTTCAAGAATTTAAAAAAAAGAAATCTTATTTTTTCTTATGAAATGGTAGAGAATCTTTTTCTGAAGGTAATAAAACAAAAAGTACGAAATTTGATTGAAAATTGACAAAATTATGCTCTTGCGAATTTTGATGTGTCAGCGATATTTACGCATCAGCGATTTTGCTGACTTTGACTCCCATTTTAGGCCAATTACATTATTCCAGTCGACCAAATTCTTAGCTATTTCACTAGTATTACTTCTATTCTATCGATTGAGCACAAGAAATCGCCCAGTCAACTGTTTCAACTCCAAAATAAAGTGATTGGAAATTGGTAATTTAGCCAATTTAACTCAAAGTTTAAAATATTCCAATTTCAAAATAGGGTGCAGAATAAACAATGCAGGCATTCCTGGCACTAAACTAACATTTCCTCTGTTCATTAGTTACGTTTTCAGTCTTTACAAATGAATTCCATTTTTATTTTTTATTCACATAATGAATTTTTATTCAAACCAAAAAATGGAAGATTTACTCTTATGCAATATTATAATAATTGTACAAATAATATCACCACATTTGTGAATGTATATTAGACCCACCAGCTGGCGCGTATTAGACGTGTGAGGTCATTTGTTTACTCTTGAATATCGTCGAAAATGAAACATTTCTGTTACTTTGAGCTCAGTTTCAAGCCATTTTCAATACTAAAACCAATCAAAATCATCTCTATATCTGTAATATATCTTCCATTTTATCAAATGAGACCAAGAAATCGCAAATACAACTATAAAAAGTACAGTGGTCCCTCGGTTTTCGTGCATCTCCAAACTCGAACATTTATGTAAGTGTATTTTCGTAAGTGCTGTTGCAAGTGTATTTTTGGGGGTCTGAAATAGACTAACCTACGTGACATTATTTCTTAAGGAAGTAAATTTGTTCGGTAATGGCACTTGAGCAGCATTCTGGAACGAATTTTCGGCGAAAACCGAGGGACCACTGTATACGTAAAAACACTGCAAAGTCGCTGTTTTAATAAAAAAATACAGTTTCAGTTTTTTCTCTCATTATGCACTGTGTGCTGCAGGATTTGTTTTATGTGGTGCACACTTACCATATACAGTGGTACCTTGAGTTACAATGGTCCCCAAAATCGCCCTTTTATGTAAGTTTATTTTTTTAAATGCTTTTGTAAGTATATTTTTGGGGGTGTAAAAGGACTAGTCTATTTTACATTATTCCTTATGGGGATAAATTCGTTTGGTAATGGCACTTGAACAGCATTCTCGAACGAAAAAATATCGTAACTCGAGGTACCACTGTAGATGTATTCTCTCATATCTATGCCCAAATTTACCGCTCAAAGCTTATCTGAGTGAGCTGAGCTCATGACGTAGAACTACGGTTTGGACCCTGAAAGGGTTAAAGTTCTGCACCTTGCATACTAAATTATCATTAATTGTTATTGACCAAAATTGTTCAGTGGGCTGCCCATATTTTTTTTTACAGTTTGCAAGTAACTTTTGTGTACAATGAACCCCCGAGTTTCGGCCATAATTCGTTCCAGAAGGCTCTTCAAGTGCCATTACCGAACAAATTTGCTCCCTTAAGGAATAATGTAAAGTAGATTAGTCTATTTCAGACCCCCAAAAATACACTTACAAAAGCTCTTACAATAATACACTTACATAATTGTTCAAGTTTTGAGGTGATCAAAACTCAGGGGTCCACTGTACTATTATTTTGATTGTTGCCTCTGCAAGCTAGCCACAAATTGTAGACACTCCTGTATCTTTTTCATTCATTATTTGTTTTCAAGTGTTATTACACAGTGTCCTAGTTAGTTTTTCTACCCTGCAGTTGTCACAGTTTGTGCCTAGAGACCTATTTTTTTTCTCCAGTTATTCACATTTACTTGTTCCAAGCTTTTATTGTGTTTTACCATTATCTATTCAACTGTGTGTATTGCATTTTGCTATTGCTTGCATTGTCATTGAGTGCAACATCAGTTCCAGCCATTGAATTTTCAGGAACCTGCTTATTTACCATTAATTGCAATAATTACATGTGAAATCCCATATTTTTGACCCAGTATTTTCTTGTGAAATTTTTGTTTGTACCAGTGCATACCCTGTCACAACAGTAAATTCTTGTTCATCTTATCGAGCTTTTAATATTTTGCATTTTATTAATTTTATTTTGTGTGAAATTTAGTAATTCTTGATACAGTAAATTTTTGTGATTTTTAGTACTATGTACATGTATTGCATACTCTGCAAATATAATTTGTTTTGTCACCTTACCTTGCTGCAAGTGAATTAATATTTTTGCATACCTAATAGCAACTACCAGCACCTGCAACCCTTTGCTGTGTGTTGAGAAGCCTGCACCACAGTTCAGTCTGTTTAATACCTGATTTATTTTAATTTTTGCCATTTTTGCTACCATTCCTGCAGTTCAATTCCTTTTTATAAATTTTTGTTGCCAGTTTTCTTTTGCCATTGCTAAATTACCTCTGCATTTTTGTTGTGAACTTTCCTGTAGTTCATTCACTTGCATACATATTTTTAACAAAGGGGATATAAATAAGGTCTTGAGAATATCTCTCCAAGAGAGAACTCGCAATAATGGATTCAAATTAGATAAGTTTAGATTTAGAAAGGATATAGGAAAGTATTGGTTTGGAAATAGGGTAGTTGATGAGTGGAACAGTCTGCCTAGTAGGGTTATTGAAGCTAGGACCTTGGGTAGTTTCAAATTTAGGCTGGATAAATTCATGAGTGAGAGGGATTGGATTTGAGTGGGAATTGCACATGAGTAAATAGAATTATCAAAGCAAATTTCTTGGGTAGCATTGAAGATTGGGTTGAACAAATATCTTGTTAGTGGGATGGAATGTGAAGGACCTGCCTAGTATGGGCCAACAGGCCTGCTGCAGTGTTCCTCCTTTCTTATGTTCTTATGTTCTTAAACACTTGTTGGGGTTTGAAATTTTCAGCCTCTACATATTCTTTAAAGTTGCGCACAAATTTTTCAGCCCCTTGTTTATCTGAACTGGCATCCTCACCATGCCTTACAACACTGTGTATGCCACTTCGCTTCTTAAATTTTTCGAACCAGCCTTTGCTGGCCTTAAATTCATTATTATCACTGGTTCCAGGCATTTTCTTGACAAGATCAATATGCAACTGCCTTGCTTTTTCACAAATTAATGACTGCACAACACTGTCACCTGTTAGCAGTTTTTGGTTTATCCACAGCCACAACAATTTCTCCATATTTTTTATTGTTTGTGATCTCTGTTTCGTTATTGTATTCACCCCTTTCGCAACATTAGCTTCAGTGATTGCTTTTCTCTTATACACAATGGAACCGATGGTTGTTGGGGCTTTCTTGTATATCCTGGCGAGGTCGGCAATACATACACCACTATCATATTTTTCTATTATTTCTTTCTTCAGTTCTATGGTGTTCCTCACTTTCTTTACCAAAGAAGTGGCACTAGGAGCTTTCTTTGGGCCCATGGTAGCTTATTTATTAGTCACACACAATAATCAAGGGCCAAAAACAATGAATTGTTAATAAATGTTTTGTATAAACTCCTGGGGTGATGTTCACTCAAGCGTAAACAATGCTAGACTGTGTGACAATGTGCGTGGGAGGTGCGTGGGTGGCAGCCTACGGCCTTTGTATGTGCGCGGCACTGGTGGACAGGTTCCGGACCAAGCACGAAAACGGAGGTAATCACACAAAAACAGAGGTAAATTTTCCCCCAAAAAACTGCATGAAAACTGAAACACATGAAAACAGAGATATACGAAAACGGAGGGTTGACTGTACAAGATATGATGTAGGGCGTAATGACAGTAGTTTGTTGGACTACGTATTGGTAGATAAAAGACTGTTGAGTAGACTTCAGGATGTACGTGTTTATAGAGGGGCCACAGATATATCAGATCACTTTTTAGTTATAGCTACAGTGGGAGTAAAAGGTAGATGGGATACAAGGAAAATAGAAGCAGTAAGTAAGAGAGAGGTGAAGGTTTATAAACTAAAAGAGGAGGCAGTTAGGGTAAGATATAAACAACTATTGGAGGATAGATGGGCTAGTGAGAGTGTAGGCAATGGGGTCGAAGATGTATGGGGTAGATTTAAAAATGTAGTGTTAGAGTGTTCAGCAGAAGTTTGTGGTTACAGGAAAGTGGGTGCGGGAGGGAAGAAGAGCGATTGGTGGAATGATGATGTAAAGAGTAGTAAGGGAGAAAAAGTTAGCATATGACAGGTTTTTACAAAGTAGAAGTGATGCAAGGAGGGAAGAGTATATGGAGAGAAAAAGAGAGGTTAAGAGAGTGGTGAAGCAATGTAAAAAGAGAGCAAATGAGAGAGTGGGTGAGATGTTATCAACAAATTTTGTTGAAAATAAGAAAAATTTTTGGAGTGAGATTAATAAGTTGAGGAAGCCTAGGGAACAAATGGATTTGACAGTTAAAAATAGGAGAGGAGAGTTATTAAGTGGAGAGTTAGAGGTATCGGGATAGATGGAGGGAATATTTTGAGGAGTTGTTAAATGTTGATGAAGACAGGGAAGCTGTGATTTCAAGTATAGGGCAAGGAGGAATAACATCTTGTAGGAGTGTGGAAGAGCCAGTTGTGAGTGTGGGGGAAGTTCATGAGGCAGTGGGTAGAATGAAAGGGGGTAAGGCAGCTGGGATTGATGGGATAAAGATAGAAATGTTAAAAGTAGGTGGGGATATAGTTTTGGAGTGGTTGGTGCTATTATTTAATAAATGTATGGAAGACGGTAAGGTACCTAGGGATTGGCAGAGAGCATGTATTGTTCCTTTGTATAAAGGCAAAGGGGACAAAAGAGAGTACAAAAATTATAGGGGAATAAGTCTGTTGAGTGTACCTGGTAAAGTGTATGGTAGAGTTATTATTGAAAGAATTAAGAGTAAGACAGAGAGCAGGATAGCAGATGAACAAGGGGGCTTTAGGAAAGGTAGGGGGTGTGTAGACCAAGTGTTTACAGTGAAACATATAGGCGAACAGTATTTGGATAAGGGTAAAGAGGTTTTTGTGGCATTTATGGATTTGGAAAAGGCATATGATAGGGTGGATAAGGGGGCAATGTGGCAGATGTTGCAGGTGTATGGAATAGGAGGTAGGTTACTGAAAGTAGAGAAGAGTTTTTATGAGGATAGTGAGGCTCAGGTTAGAGTGTGTAGGAGGGAGGGTGACTGTTTCCCAGTAAAAGTGAGCCTTAGACAAGGATGTGTGATGTCTCCGTGGTTGTTCAATATATTTATAGATGGGGTTGTAAGAGAAGTGAATGCGAGGGTCTTGGCAAGAGGTGTGGGGTTAAAAGATAAAGAATCAAATACAAAGTGGGAGTTGTCACAGTTGCTTTTTGCTGATGACACTGCTTTTGGGAGATTCTGAAGAGAAGTTGCAGAGGTTGGTGGATGAATTTGGTAGGGTGTGTAAAAGAAGAAAATTGAAAGTGAATATAGGAAAGAGTGAGGTGATGAGGATAACAAAAAGATTAGGTGAAGAAAGATTGGATATCAGATTGGAGGGAGAGAGTATAGAGGAGGTGAATGTATTCAGATATTTGGGAGTGGATATGTCAGCAGATGGGTCTATGGAGGATGAGGTGAATCATAGAATTGATGAGGGGAAAAGGGTGAGTGGAGCACTTCAGAGTCTGTGGATACAAAGAACTTTGTCCATGGAAGTAAAGAGGGGAATGTATGAGAGTATAGTTATACCAACACTCTTATATGGGTGTGAAGCATGGGTGATGAATGTTGCAATGAGGAGAAGGCTGGAGGCAGTGGAGATGTCATGTCTGAGGTCAATGTGTGGTGTGAATATAATGCAGAGAATTCGGAGTTTGGAAATTAGGAGGAGGTGCAGGATTACCAAAACTATTATCCAGAGGGCTGAGGAGGGGTTGTTGAAGTGGTTCGGACATGTAGAGAGAATGGAACGAGATGGAATGACTTCAAGAGTGTATAAATCTGTAGTGGAGGGAAGGCGGGGTAGGGGTCAGCCTAGGAAAGGTTGGAGGGAGGGGGTAAAGGACGTTTTGTGTGTGAGGGGCTTGGACTTCCAGCAAGCATGTGTGAGCATATTTGATAGGAGTGAATGGAGACAAATGGTTTTTAATACTTGATGTGCTGTTGGAGTGTGAGCAAAGTAACATTTATGAAGGGATTCAGGGAAACCGGCAAGCCGGACTTGATTCCTGGAGATGGGAAGTATAGTGTCTGCACTCTGAAGGAGGGGGTGTTAATGTTGCAGTTTTATAACTGTAGCGTAAAGCACCCCTCTCGCAAGACAGTGATGGAGTGAATGATGATGAAAGTTTTTCTTTTTCGGGCCACCGTGCCTTGGTGGGAATCGGCCGATGTGTTAATAAAAAATTAATCATGAACTGAAGTGCAAGGAGAGCCACTAGCATGCCATGGCATTAAGGGCAGATTAATCTAATGGCTTATAGACTACTTATTACTAGAGAAATTGATTGAGTTTGTTTTAGTTAAACATTAGCTTATAACAGTTAATAAATTTACTCAAATTACAAACTGTGAGGATATTACATTGTGACAAGTGTTTTGTAGGATGGTTACATCAATAGTAAATATTGAAATTATATTATAGGAAAATAATAGTGAGCATTGTTGAAAATAATTTACAGTATGAGTATTTTGTTTAGGGTGAGTAGGTGGTTTTTGAGAAGAGTTTTAAATTGATGTTCAGACCAGGTTATTTTAGTATTGACTAGTAATGAATTCCAGATTTTGGAGCCCTTTATGTGCATAGAGGTTTTACACAGGGTGATATGGACATGGGGATATAAAAAAGTGATCTGTCTTGTGTTATGGTCATGGGTCCTATTAAAATTGGTGAGGAGAATTTTGAGTGGAGGGTTTGTATTAGAGTGTAGAGTTTTATGTATGTAGTAGGCACAAGAATAAGTGTGAATGTTCTGTATGGTGAGTAGTTTTAGGCTTTTGAATATTGGTAGAGTACACTGTCTAGAGTGGGAATTTGTTATCATTCTGACTGCAGCCTTTTGCTGGGTTATGATTGGTCTAAGGTGATTTAATGTTGTTGATCCCCATGCACAAATTCCATAGGTGAGATAAGGGTAGATGAGTGAATGATACAGTTCAAGGAGAGTTGATTGAGGCACATAGTAGCGTATCTTTGATAGTATGCCTACTGTCTTTGATATTTTCTTTGAAATTTGTTGTATGTGTGTTTGGAATTTAAGGCTACTGTCAATGTGGATTTCTAGGAATTTTCCCTCTGTGAGTCTTGTGATGGGTGAACCATTGAGCGTTATGTTAAGTGGAACATTTGTGGCTTTGTTTCCAAACTGAATGAAGTAGGTCTTGTCAGTATTGAGAGTAAGCTTATTAGTCGTCATCCAGGTTGATATTTTCTGTAATTCAGCATTTACAATGTTGGCCAGTATGACTGGGTTTGGGTGAGAGAAGACATATGTAGTGTCATCTGCAAACATTATGGGTTTGAGTAGTTGTGATGCATTCGGTATGTCATTGATGTAGATGAGGAATAGGAGTGGTCCTAGGACACTAACTTGTGGGACCCCTACTGTAATTTGTTGTGTGGAAGCGTTAGCTCCATTTGTGTACACGTATCTTCTAAATACTGCTATTACCATGAAAAGTGAGATGTATGTAAACAAATGCCTGACCAAACTGCGGCAAAATCTCCTTTATAGACTAAGAAAGTTACAAAATGGCAGGAAAATTCACCAGTGCTTCGCAAGAGATGGGAAAATTGCTGTTAAAAAAGAGCCAACAGGAAGGAGATATACTATGTCTACTGAACATGAGCTGAAAAAGTTCCTCAGAGATTCCGGCCTCACTGAACTGGAATAATGCAGTCTGTACCCACTTTCTGCGATTAGTGTTATTAAAACTAATTCTTTATCAGTTTAATCTCTACAAACCCTAGTTATTCACTTCAGTTGACAATCTGACAGCAGTAAATTGTCAAATTTAACTTAGTGCTATACTTTAAAACTTTTTTTATTGTACTGTATTGTGCAGTATTTACCTTATTACTGCCTTATTTTTTGCAGTATTTACCTTATTACTGCCTTATTTTTTTGCCAATTTTATACACTTTTAACATTCTTACATTTTTTCTTTTTTTTCTTTTACTAATTAACCCTTAAACTGTCCACACGTAGATATACGTTCACGCGCGTAGCTGACCGAACGTACATCTACGTTTTATTTTACATTCGTTCAAATTTAGTGCAATAGGCCTGAGTCGCCTAGACATGAGAGAATGGGTCTGTGTCCTCAGTGTGCGCAGTATTAAAAAAATCGGGGACCACTTAGTACCTTGTGGGAGCACCAGTTCGATTGAGTGCCAGCTAGAGCAAATAGTGTGGCAAACACCAGGGATTCAATGATGTTATGTTGCATTAACACTCCTCTTATAAGAGGAAAGTAAAAAATAGGTTAGATAAATACATGAGTGGCTGTGGGTGGGTGTGAGTTGGACCTGACAAGCTTGTGCTACTATGTCTGATGCCATGCTTCTTCCTTCAGAGGATGTGACCTGATTAGGTGGGTCATTGGTCTAAGTTGGGGGTGACATGGACCTGCCTTGCATGGGCCAGTAGGCCTGCTGCAGTGTTCCTTCTTTCTTATGTTCTTATGTATTCGGCAGGCTGGCTGGCTTTGGCTGTTTCTGGCTGTCTCTCTATCTGTCTATATCTCTATCTGTCCATATCTTTGTCTGTCTATATCATTATCTGTCTATATCTTTGTCTGTCTATATCTTTGTCTGTCTATATCTTTGTCTGTCTATATATCTATCTATATCTATATGTCCTATATCTCTGTCTCTCTCTCACATGTACACGTAAGTACAGTTATTATACATAGTGTAAATTACCTAGGATAACCCAAAAATTTCCAGGCAAAGTGCTATACAATGCTTGTAGATATAATACATAATAAGCATGGAAACCCCTGGCAAGTAATACGCATCGCATCGTCACTTCTGCATCGTGTATAATACCTGTTGGCTACGAGACGCACTCTGAGACTGAGACAAGCAGACAGAAAGATGTACACAGGCAGACAGATAAGCAGAGTTAGATAGACATAAGCAGAGCTAGACAAACAGACAGATAGACACAGATACAGACAGATAGACACAGAGACAGACAGACAGACAGACAGACAGACAGACAGACAGACAGACAGACAGACAGACAGACAGACAGACAGACAGACAGACAGACAGACAGATAGATAGATAGATATTGAAAAAGGGAGGGTTCCCTCCAGAGCTGCTGACATTTATCAAATGTCACTGGGCTGTCAAGAGTTATCTGACACTTGTCAACACACCATTCTTCAAGGAGTTTCATATACTCCAGGCACACAGGCAGACAGAAAGACAGATAAGCAGAGCTAGACAGACAGATACAGACAGATAGACAGATACAGACAGATAGACAGATACAGACAGACAGACAGACAGACAGATAGATAGACAGACAGACAGACAGATAGATAGACAGACAGACAGATAGATAGACAGATAGACAGAGTGAAAAAGCAAGGGTTCCCTGCACACATTCATTCATCAAAGTCACTGCCTTATCACTAGTTATCTGACACTTGTCAACACACCATTCTTCAAGGAGTTTCATATATACTGCAGGATGTCTAAAACATTGCTGGGCCCTATAAATACTTCGTACAGTGGTACCTCGAGTTACGATATTTTTTCGTTCAAGAATGCTGTTCAAGTGCCATTACCAAACGAATTTATCCCCATAAGGAATAATGTAAAATAGACTAGTCCTTTTACACCCCCAAAAATATACTGTGGTACCCCGACTTACGATGGTCCCCAAACTCACCCTTTTATGTAAGTTTATTTTTTTAAATGCTTTTGTAAGTGTAATTTTGGGGGTCTAAAAGGACTAGTCTATTTTACATCATTCCTTATGGGGATAAATTCGTTTGGTAATGGCACTTGAACAGCATTCTGGAATGAAAAATATCGTAAGTCGGGTACCACTGTACTTACAAAAGCATTTAAAAAATAAACTTACATAAAAGGGCGATTTTGGGGACCATCGTAACTCGAGGTACCACTGTATATATTTATAGACAATAGTAAATGACCAAGGCAGGGGAAACTGTATATCAGCATTACTTCTGCAAGCGGCAGGACTTGATGTTGCTGTCAGGTGAGCATCCAGTACAATTGGCGGGTATATCGGTAAGTACTGGCCCAAATTTTATTTTTAGCCTATCCTGTTTATAAAATGTGCTCTTCATTTAAAAATGATTTTTTTTCAAAATATGTCAGCTACGCGAGTGAACGTATATCTACGTGTGGACAGTTTAAGGCAAACCCTTAAACTGTCCACACGTAGATATACGTTCACTCGTGTAGCTGACCGAATATTTTGAAAAAAAAAATCATTTTTTTTAATGAAGAGCACATTTTTATAAACAGGATAGCCTAAAAAAAATAAAATTTGGGCCAGTACTTACCGAGATATAAGCCCGCCAATTTGGTACTGGATGCTCACCTGACGGCAACATCAAGTCCTGCCGCTTGCAGAAGTAATGCCGATATACTTTTTTTCTAGTTTTTATTTTAATTTATATAATTTTTATGTTCTGATAATTACAATTTACAATAGTTCTTGTGATTTCATAGCCATTCTTTGTTCTAACACTAATATTATGTACTGAAATAGTACTCAAATAGTCACAATCACACCAACAGGTGAACAGTACCAAATGAAGAACACCGCCAGGGCCCCCACCCCCACAGACCCCCCGAAACACAGTGTTGGAGAGGAAACTGAATGTATGGTACACGAACGCAGATGGAATAACGAATAAGTGGGAGGAGTGGCATGAAAGAATCAAAGAGGCATCACCGGACATCATAGCCCTCGCTGAAACAAAGCTCACAGGGATGATAACAAATGCCATCTTTCCAACGGGATACCAGATCCTGAGGAAAGACAGAGGGAACAGAAAGGGTGGAGGAGTGGAACTGCTGATCAAAAACAGATGGGATTTTGATGAGATGGAGAGAGGGGACAGAGGAGAAGCAGGAGATTGTATAATAGGAACACTTCAGTCCGGAGGTCTAAAGGTGATAATTGCAGTGATGTATAACCCACCACAGAACAGCAGGAGACCAAGGCAAGAGTATGATGAGAGTAATAGAGCGATGGTTGACACACTGGACGAATTGGCCAGAAGGGCTCATGCGAGCAGGGCGAAGCTACTGATCATGGGTGACTTCAACCATAAGGAAATCGATTGGGAGAACTTAGAACCACATGGGGGCCAAGAAACATGGAGGGCTAAAATGATGGAGGTGGTACTGGAAAATCTCATGTACCAACATGTAAGGGACAATACCAGAGAGAGAGGGGAGGACGAACCAGCGAGACTGGACCTAGTATTCACCCTGAGTAGCGCAGATATTGAGGACATCACACATGAAAGCCACCTTGGGGCCAGTGATCATATGGTTCTAAGCTTTGACTACATAGTAGAGTTACAAGTGGAGGGGGAAGCAGGAAGGGCTGCACAAATGAAGCCAAACTACAAGAAAGGTGACTACGTGGGCATGAAGAACTTCCTGCACGGAGTTCAGTGGGACAGAGAGCTGGCAGGGAAGTCGGTAAACGAGATGATGGAATATATGACAACAATTTGCATGGAAGCTGAGGAGAGGTTTATACCCAAGGGTAACAGGAAAAGCGAAAAGCCAGGATGAGCCCATGGTTCACCCAAAGGTGCAGGGAAGCCAAAACCAAGTGTGCTAGGGAATGGAAGAAGTATAGAAGGCAAAGGACCCAGGAGAATAAGGAGAGCAGTCGTAGAGCCAGAAATGAATATGCATAGGTAAGAAGGGAAGCCCAAAGACAATACGAAAATGACATAGCAGCGAAAGCAAAATCTGACCCAAAGCTGTTGTACAGCCACATCAGGAGGAGAACAACAGTCAAGGACCAGGAGATCAGGCTGAGGAAGGAAGGAGGGGAGGTCACAAGAAATGACCATGAAGTGTGTGAGGAGCTCAACATGAGATTCAAAGAGGTGTTCACAGAGGAAATAGAAGGGCCTCCAGAAAGAAGGAGAGGTAGGGTACACCATCAGGTGCTGGACACGATACACACAACTGAGGAGGAAGTGAAGAGGCTACTAAGCGAGCTAGATACCTCAAAGGCTATGGGGCCGGACAACATTTCTCCATGGGTCCTGAGAGAGGGGGCAGAGGAGCTATGTGTACCCCTAACAACAATCTTCAACACGTCTATCGAAACAGGGCAACTACCAGAGGTATGGAAGACAGCAAATGTAGTTCCAATTTTTAAAAAAGTAGACAGAAACGTAGCACTAAACTACAGACCAGTGTCACTGACATGTATAGTATGCAAGGTCATGGAGAAGATTATCAGGAGAAGAGTGGTGGAGCACCTAGAAAGGAATGAGCTTATCAACGACGGCCAACACGGTTTCAGGGACGGGAAATCCTATGTCACAAAAACTACTGGAGTTCTATGACAGGGTGACAGCAGTAAGACAAGAGAGAGAGAGGGGTGGGTAGATTGCATATTCTTGGACTGTAAGAAGGCGTTTGACACAGTCCCACACAAGAGATTAGTGCAGAAGCTGGAGGACCAGGCAGGGATAACAGGGAAGGCACTACAATGGATCAGGGAATACCTGTCAGGAAGACAGCAGCGAGTCACGGTCCGTGGCGAGGTGTCAGAGTGGGCGCCGGTGACGAGTGGGGTTCCACAGGGGTCAGTCCTAGGACCGGTGCTGTTTCTGGTGTTTGTGAACGACATGACGGAAGGAATAGACTCCGAAGTGTCCCTGTTTGCAGATGATGTGAAGTTGATGAGAAGAATTCAATCGGAAGAGGACCAGGCAGAACTACAAAGGGATCTGGATAGGCTGCAAGCCTGGTCCAGCAATTGGCTCCTGGAGTTCAACCCAACCAAGTGCAAAGTCATGAAGATTGGGGAAGGGCAAAGAAGACCGCAGACGGAGTACAGTCTAGGGGGCCAGAGACTACAAACCTCAATCAAGGAAAAGATCTTGGGGTGAGTATAACACCAGGCACATCTCCTGAGGCGCACATCAACCACATAACTGCTGCAGCATACGGGCGCCTAGCAAACCTAAGAACAGCATTCCGACATCTTAATAAAGAATCGTTCAGGACCCTGTACACTGTGTACGTTAGGCCCATACTGGATTATGCAGCACCAGTTTGGAACCCACATTTATCCAAGCACGTAAAGAAGCTAGAGAAAGTGCAAAGGTTTGCAACAAGACTAGTCCCGGAGCTAAGGGGTATGTCCTACGAGGAGAGGTTAAGGGAAATCGACCTGACGACACTGGAGGACAGGAGAGATAGGGGGGACATGATAACGACATATAAAATACTGAGAGGAATTGACAAGGTTGACAGAGACAGAATGTTCCAAAGATGGGACACAGCAACAAGGGGACACAGTTGGAAGTTGAAGACTCAGATGAATCACAGGGATGTTAGGAAGTATTTCTTCAGTCACAGAGTAGTCGGGAAGTGGAATAGCTTGGGAAGCGATGTAGTGGAGGCAGGTTCCATACACAGCTTTAAGAAGAGGTATGATAAAGCTCATGGCGCAGGGAGAGTGACCCAGTAGCGGCCAGTGAAGAGGCGGGGCCAGGAGCTATGTCTCGACCCCTGCAACCACAACTAGGTGAGTACAACTAGGTGAGTACAGTTTCACCTGCCTTGGTCATTTACTATTGTCTATAAATATATACGAAGTATTTATAGGGCCCAGCAGTGTTTTAGACATCCTGCAGTATATATGAAACTCCTTGAAGAATGGTGTGTTGACAAGTGTCAGATAACTAGTGATAAGGCAGTGACATTGATGAATGAATGTGTGCAGGGAACCCTTACTTTTTCACTCTGTCTATCTGTCTGTCTGTCTATCTATTTGTTGATCTTAAAATGTAGACTATGAGGTAGAGATGTTGCTGAATATAAAATCTTGGATATATGGCAATGGATATATATATGGGCAATGAAGTAAAAATAAAAAATAGGGCAATAATGATAAGAAATTTAAATTGTAATAATAGTTAACTATTATTACAATTTAAATTTCTTATCATTATTGCCCTATTTTTTATTTTTTTATACTTCATTACCCATATACATATATATCCATTGACATATACAGTGGACCCCCGAGTATCGTAATTAATCTGTTCCAGGAGCTAGTACTTAACACAAAGTTTACGAAATTCGAACCATTATTTCCCATAAGAAATAATGTAAATACAGTTAATCCGTTCCACAAAAAAATATTCACATATAAAATAATTAAAAACAATATATATATATACATTTACTTACCTTTATTGAAGAGTTGCAGGCATCTGGAAGATAGAGTAATGAGTAATGAAGGTCCTCTTGGGCATTTTCTTCCAAAACAGGCCTGTTTCATCACAATTAAACACTTGTTGGGGGAGGAATTCTTCAGCCTCTACGAAGGGGAATCCCCACTCCCTGCATGCCTGCTACACTCCCTGCATGCCTGCTACACTCCCTGCATGAATGCTACACTCCCTACATGAATGCTAAACTCCCTGCATGTCTGCTACACTCCCTGCATGCCTGCTAAACTCCCTGCATGTCTGCTACACTCCCTGCATGCCTGCTAAACTCCCTGCATGAATGCTAAACTCCCTGCATGCCTGCTAAACTCCCTGCATGAATGCTAAACTCCCTGCATGAATGCTAAACTCCCTGCATGAATGCTACACTCCCTGCATGAATGCTACACTCCCTGCATGAATGCTACACTCCCTGCATGAATGCTACACTCCCTGCATGAATGCTACACTCCCTGCATGAATGCTACACTCCCTGCATGAATGCTACACTCCCTGCATGAATGCTCCACTCCCTGCATGAATGCTACACTCCTGCATGAATGCTACCACAGGGTGCCACTAGGAAGCTTCTTTGGACCCATGGTGACTTATTTCACAGTGACAATCACTAAAGCACCAAAAAAAACACCAAATGTAGTGTGAATGTTTGAAAGAGCGCGCTAGGTAATGTTCTCTCAATGGTAAACAACGCTTCACTGGCGGCGTCCTGCGTCCCGCGCAGGCGCGGAGCAGGCAGACAGGTCTAATACGTTATGAAACACGAGCGGTTTTACGATTCTCGAAATCGTAAAAAGCTTACGAAACACGATGTTTACGAAGTAAGAACCTTACGAAACTCGGGGGTCCACTGTATCCAAGATTTTATATTCAGCAACATCTCTACCTCGTAGTCTACATTTTAAGATCAACAAATCTTTCTTAATTATTTCAATTACAGTGGTACCCCGACTTACGATGGTCCCCAAACTCACCCTTTTATGTAAGTTTATTTTTTTAAATGCTTTTGTAAGTGTAATTTTGGGGGTCTAAAAGGACTAGTCTATTTTACATCATTTCTTATGGAGATAAATTCGTTTGGTAATGGCACTTGAACAGCATTCTGGATAGAAAAAATATCGTAAGTCGGGGTACCACTGTACTTTATTATATATTTGAAATTCACCACATCATTGTGGTAAATTGTGTGACTTATTTTGTATTCTTGTATTAAAACAATTACCTCATTGTATATGTGACTTATTTTATATTTCTAGTATTAGAAGCAACTACCAAATAATTGCAATTATTTGCTTATATTTTTTAAATACATATTTACCATTAGCCATTTTCAAACCTTAACACTATATAGTATTAGTAATAACTTTATTTGCTTAAAATTTGATCAATAACCATTTTTACTATTAGTCCAATAGTTCTTTGCATTCATTTACCTCTTATTACCTTTTATAAACTCTAAAGTTTCAACCAGTGCAATATTGATTCCAAATAATTGTCCATAACAATTTAATACTAGTCATAGAAATTATTCCAACCATTCATTAGCCAGTTCAATTAGTAAATCATCAACATTGTTCAAATATCCTAAATATCTGTGAACAATTGTTCAAAATTGTAATAATCCAATAGTCAGTAAGAATTTAATCTAGTACCATATTATTAAGTTTAGCATAATCCATTGTTCTCAAGTCTAGTTATAGAATCACACTAAATCTTATGATTACAGGCATTGATCCTGACATCAACCTATTATTAAATGACTTACATGATTCCAACAGCAACTGTAACTATTACACAGCAGATCAAGCAAAGACATTACTCAGAGCTAACAATAACATAACTATCTTCAATTACAATGTTAGATCTTTGAGCAAACATTATGATGACCTCACAGCACTACTCCAATCCCTACAAACCAATATGTCAATCATCACACTCATTGAGACCTGGCTAAAGCCTAATACCACAAGTGTCTATGCCATCCCAGGTTACACAGACATTCACAACTGTAGGACAGATCAGTGAGGGGGTGGAATAGCTATATATTACTCAGATCAACTTGAATGTATCAATAACTCTTGCACAAGGGATGAGCATGGAGAATATATTATAGCTAAATTTAAATTGAAAGACCTACAAAAACCCCTCACAGTGATAAACATCTACAGATTACCACAGTCAAACATCCACCACTTTAGTGAAAAATTAGGAAACCTGATAACTGATGCACACATGAACAAAGACCATTTGCTGCTCACGGGAGATTTCAACATAAATCTCCTACATGACCAGGACCCACAGGTAACCGAATTCACAAACACTATGAGGAACTGCTTGTTACTACCAACAATATCAAAACATACAAGAATCTCCGAGACTAGTACCTCATTATTAGACCACATCTGGACTAACACTATATCCCCTCTAAAATCAGGCATAATCACAGACAACACCACAGACCACTACCCTACCTTTCTCATAATCAACCTAGGTAAATTGCCCCAAGATATTACAAAAGTTACCTTCAGACTACATAATGAGTTAGCTGTTAATAACTTTATAACAGCTATGATTAACATTGACTGGCATAATGAATTAGAAACATATTCAGATACTAATGAATGCATCAAGAATTTCCTTAAAAAAACCCACCACCTCTATAACAAACATTGCCCTAAAAAAACTAAACAGATCACAGCTAAGAGACTTAATCCCTGGCTAACACCCAGCATCCTTAAATCCATTAACAAAAGGCATCAATATGAAAAACTACAGAAGGGGTCTAATAACCAGAGAACAATCCAAATGCTACTCATCAATCCTTACCAGCCTGATAAGAAGGTCCAAAAAATTGTATTATGAGAACAGACTCCAGACCATAAAAGGTGATATGAAAAAGACCTGGAAAACCCTATCTGCAATTCTAGGAAATAAAAAGATATCCAAGAACAATACCATCAAATTATCAAAAACAGATGAACCCCTACTCTCACCAACTGAGACAGCAAACAGACTTAATGTTTTCTTCTCCACCATAGGAAAGAATCCTGCGAGTAAAATCAAAAGCTTGATCACCCGTCCAACAGACTACCTCACCAACACCTACCCTAATACACTATTCCTAGCTCCTACCAACCCAATTGAAGTTTCGCTCATAATCAACACCCTTAAAAACAAGGCAGGAGACATTAACAGCTTACCACCTTTTATGTACAAAAAAGCTTCACAGGTACTGTCACCAATTATAGCAACACTATTCAACAAATCCATTGAAGCTTCTACCTTCCCATCAATCCTCAAAATAGCTAGGGTCACCCCGATCCACAAAGGAGGTGATCAAACAGACTTGAATAATTACAGACCAATTTCTAATTTACCACTGCTTTCAAAAATCTTTGAAAAATTAATTCATAGACAGATCTATTCCTATCTCGTCTCACACAATGTACTCAACCCCTGTCAATTTGGATTCAGGACCAACAAGAGCACAAACGATGCTATTATACACATGCTAGAGCTAATATACACCGCACTTGAGAAGAAAGAAGTCCCACTGGGAATCTATCTATGCAAAGCTTTTGATACAGTTGACCATGATTTACTGCTCACAAAATTAGCACACTATGGTATAAGGGGGCACCCACTCAACTACCTAAAGTCTTACCTTAGTAACAGAAGCCAATATGTGTACACAAATGGAGCGAACTCTTCCACACAACAAATTACAGTCGGAGTCCCCAAGGAAGTGTCCTGGGGCCACTCCTATTCCTCATTTACATAAATGACCTACCAAATGCATCACAACTACTCAAACCCATATTATTTGCAGATGACACAACATATGTCTTCTCTCACCCAAATTCAGTCATACTGGCCAACACTGTTAATGCCGAATTACAGAAAATATCAACATGGATGACGACTAACAAGCTTACTCTCAATACTGACAAGACCTACTTCATACAGTTTGGAAACAAAGCCACAAATGCTCCACTTAACATAATGCTCAATGGTTCACCCATCACAAGACTCACAGAGGGAAAATTCCTAGGAATCCACCTCGACAGTAGCCTTAAATTCCAAACACACATACAACAAATTTCCAAAAAAATCTCAAAGACAGTAGGCATATTATCAAAGATACACTACTATGTGCCTCAATCAGCTCTCCTTGCGCTATATCATTCACTAATCTACCCTTATCTCACCTATGGAATCTGTGCATGGGGATCAACAACATTAAATCACCTTAGACCACTCATAACACAGCAAAAGGCTGCAGTCAGAATGATAACAAATTCCCACTCTAGACAGCATACTCCACCAATATTCAAAAGCCTAAAACTACTCACCGTAAAGAACATCCACACCTATTCTTGTGCCTACTTTATACATAAAACTCTACACTCTAATATAAACCCTTCGCTCAAAATTCTCCTCACCAACTTTAATAGGACCCATGACCACAACACAAGACACAGGTCACTTTTTGATATACCCCGAGTCCATATCAACCTATGTAAAAATTCTATGCACATAAAGGGCCCCAGAATCTAGAATTCATTACCAGTAAATACTAAGCTAACCTTGTCTGAAAATCATTTTAAGACTCTTCTCAAAAACCACCTACTCATCCTAAACTAAATACTCACTGTAAATTACTTTCAGAAATGCTCAAGATTATTTTCCTTTAAGATAATTTCAATTTTTGCTAATATGTTAATAAGTTATATATTGGTCTATAATTATTCAAGTCTTGTTGATCACCTCCTTTGTGGATCGGGGTGACCCTCGCTATTTTGAATATTGATGGGAAGGTAGAGGCTTCCATGGATTTGTTGAAGAGTGTTACAATAATAGGTGACAGTACCTGAGAAGCTTTTTTGTATGTAAAAGATGGTAAACTGTTTATGTCTCCTGCCTTTTAAGAGTGTTGATGATGAGTGAGACTTCTATTGGGTTGGTTGGAGCTAAGAATAGTGTATTCGGGTAGGTGTTGGTAATGAAAAGATCAAAACCCGATTCACAAACACACATCTGGGAATCATACAGGATACAGGATGTGTATGTATGGAGCACCAGGTTGGAGTGGCAGGGAAAGAAGCTAGGCTTTCCCTGCAAAGACAGTGGCCTGACAAACAGGCAGACTACCTGAGAGCCCACTAGATGGAAGGGAAAATCCTGCACTTCTGCTCGTGGCAATGCAGTTTTTTCCCCACCCAGAAGTGGAATTGTCTTAGTTGAATTTTACGAAGTGTTAGTCAAAAATATTCCATAATTTTGCAGTAGTGTAATTGAGAAAACGTGGTAAGGAAACCTGTGGCAGTCGATGGTCTACTGTAGATTGAGAATGTCAAACTGTACTGTACTAGATGTGTTGTTCAATGATTTCTTTTAATATACAACATGTACTTATGTTTTTTCTAACTGTAGTGTGACTTTGTTAGTTATCTGTGTGTGTGGACATTATTGAGTTTATTTTCTATTTTGAGAGCGAGGAGGTTACTATATTTGAAAGTAAAAGAAAATTTTATTGGAAAAAATGTATTAATACTGTATATGTATAAAATATAACACAATTAATCACCAACAGAAGGAATGGCAAGTTTAGTACCACTGCTTGACCACTGAACACAAGTAACATCACGTCCAGTACCACTGCTTGACCACTGAACACAAGCAGCGTCACGTCTGGTACCACTGCTTGACCGCTGAATAAAAGTAACATCACGTCCAGTACCACTGCTTGACCACTGAACACAAGCAGCGTCACGTCCAGTACCACTGCTTGACCACTGAAGACGTTCAACTACTACTCACACCCTAATGATGACAGTAAGGATAATTCTTATATGTTCAGATGTTGTCACTTGTCTATGGAGGTTTAGCTGCAGCAGGTGCCACCAGGTCCATGGTTCAGTTCCTGGTATGGGTGCAAACATAAGACACCTGTTCTCCCTGTTCACCTAGTGGTAAATAAGTACCTGGGTGTTAGTTGACTGGTGTGGGTCACATCCTGGGGATGAAAAGTAACCTAATTTGTCCGAAATGATGTAAAAACAAGGGGCTTACTCTATAGTGTGTCACTGATATCAGTTATGGTCTATGTTTTACATGTAACTTGTAGAAAAAAAGATTATTATATTATAATTTTTATTATAATTATTAATTCTCTGGTGATTGCTCATTGTTAAGGTAATTGCCAGAATGATTTGTTTATTATGTTCTGGCTCATTTGACCCTTTTAATGGCTGCCACATTGTACTACATCATTGATGCCAGGGTCCCTGGTGTAGATCTAGCAGCTTTAAATTTAACAGGAGAGGTCTGGTAGGCCTACTTATGAGAGAATGGGTCTGGAAAAATAAACACAAATGCAGTATAATGTGATCCTTTATTGACTATGTTTCACCCACGCAGTGTGCTTTATCAAGTCACAAACAGATCTACCTGGGCAAAGAGTACTTTGAGAAATTACGTGCATGAGGTTTGCAGGTATTAGTCTGAATTATTACATGCAAGTTATTTGGGTTAGGTGTAACTTAAAACAATTTCTTACTCACCAAGTTTAGTTACACCTTTGAGATAATTGGGACTTAGTCACAGCAGGTCACAGAACTGCCACTCATTCGATGCCCACCTCCCCAACCACACTCACATCAAGCTAGACCTATTATTAAATTAATAATTAGCATTTAACAAAACTAGCAACTCTGGTAAATTAATTATAAACAAAGCAGGCATTCCTGGCACTAAAATAATATTTCCTTTGTTCATTAGTTACGTTTCCAGGTTTTACACATGAATTGCATTTTGATTTTTTATTCACATTATTTTTATTTATACAAAAAATAGAAGTTTATGCAATATTGTAATAGTTGTAAAAATATTATCAATGCATTCGTGAATGCATATCAGACCCACCAGTTGATGAGTATTGGACATGTGACGTGATTTGTTTACTCTTGAACATCAGCAAAAAATAATAATTTTTGCTACTTTGAGCTCAATTTCAAACTATTTTCAGTCCTAAAAACCCATCAAAATCTTGTCTTTTTCTGTAATATATCTCCCATTCTATCAAGCGAGACCAAGAAATAAGATTTTTTTTTTATTTATTAACACATCGGCCGTTTCCCACCAATGCAGGGTGGCCCGACAAAGAAAAACTTTCATCACCATTCACTCCATCACTGTCTTGCCAGAGGCGTGCTTACACTACAGCTACAAAACTGCAACATTAACACCCCTCCTTCAGAGTGCCAGCACTGTACTCCCCATCTCCAGGAATCAAGTCCGGCCTGCCCCCCTATCAACCCTATCATATGCCTTTTCCAAATCCATAAATGCCATAAACACATCTTTACCCTTATCTAAATATTGCTCACCTATATGTTTCACTGCAAAGACTTGGTCTACACACCCCCTACCCTTCCTAAAGCCTTCTTGTTCATCCGCTATCCTGCTCTCCGTCTTACTCCTAATTCTTTCAATAATAACTCTACCATGCACTTTACCAGGTATACTCAACAGATTTCTTTCCCTATAATTTTTACACTCTCTTTTGTCCCCTTTGCCTTTATACAAAGGAACTATGCATGCTCTATGCCAATCCCTAGGTACCTTACCCTCTTCCATACATTTATTAAATAAAAACACTAACCACTCTAAAACTATATCCCCACCTGCCTTTAACATTTCTATCTTTATCCCATCAATCCCAGCTGCTTTACCTCTTTTTATTCTACTCACTGCCTTACGAACTTCCCCCACACTCACAACTGGTTCTTCCTCACTCCTATAAGATGTTATTCCTCCTTGCCTTATACACGAAATCACAGCTTCCCTATCTTCATCAACATTTAACAATTCCTCAAAATATTTCCTCCATCTTCCCGATACCTCTAACTCTCCATTTAATAACTCTCCTCTCCTATTTTTAACTGACAAATCCATTCTTTCCCTAGGTTTTCTCAACTTGTTAATCTCACTTCAAAACTTTTTCTTATTTTCAACAAAATTTGTTGATAACATCTCACCCACCCTCTCATTTGCTCTCTTTTTACATTACTTCACCACTCTCTTAACCTCTTTTTCTCTCCATATACTCCTCCCTCCTTGCATCACTTATTTTTTTTATTAACGCATCGGCCGATTCCCACCAAGGCAGGGTGGCCCGAAAAAGAAAAACTTTCATCATCATTCACTCCATCACTGTCTTGCCAGAGGGGTGCTTTACAATACAGTTATAAAACTGCAACATTAACACCACTCCTTCAGGGTGCAGACACTGTACTTCCCATCGCCAGGACTCAAGTCCGGCCTGCTGGTTTCCCTGAATCCCTTCATAAATGTTACTTTGCTCACACTCCAACAGCACGTCAAGTATTAAAAACCATTTGTCTCCATTCACTCCTATCAAATACGCTCACACATGCTTGCTGGAAGTTCAAGCCCCTCGCACACAAAACCTCCTTTACCATCTCCCTCCAGCCTTTCCTAGGCCGACCTCTACCCCGCCTTCCCTCCACTACAGATTTATACACTCTCGAAGTCATTCTGTCTCGTTCCATTCTCTCTACATGTCCGAACCACTTCAACAAACCCTCCTCAGCTCTCTGGATAATAGTTTTGGTAATCCCGCACCTCCTCCTAATTTCCAAACTCCGAATTATCCTTCATAGACCCATCTGCTGACATGTCCACTCCCAAATATCTGAATATATTCACCTCCTCCATACTCTCTCCCTCCAATCTGATATCCAATCTTTTGTCACCTAATCTTTTTGTTATCCTCATCACCTTACTCTTTCCTATATTCACCTTCAATTTTCTTCTTTTACACACCCTACCAAATTTATCCACCAACCTCTGCAACTTCTCTTCAGAATCTCCCAAAAGCACAGTGTCATCAGCAAAAAGCAACTGTGACAACTCCCACTTTGTATTTGATACTTTATCTTTTAACCCCACACCTCTTGCCAAGACCCTCACATTCACTTCTCTTACAACCCCATCTATAAATATATTGAACAACCACGGTGACATCACACATCCTTGTCTAAGGCCCAATTTTACTGGGAAATAGTCCCCCTCCCTCCTACACACTCTAACCTGAGCCTCACTATCCTCATAAAAACTCTTCACTGCTTTCAGTAACCTACCTCCTATTCCATACACCTGCAACATCTGCCACATTGCCCCCCTATCCACCCTATCATACGCCTTTTCCAAATCCATAAATGCCACAAAAACCTCTTTACCCTTATCCAAATACTGTTCACCTATATGTTTCACTGTAAACACTTGGTCTACACACCCCTACCTTTCCTAAAGCCCCTTGTTCATCTGCTATCCTGCTTTCTGTCTTACTCTTAATTCTTTCAATAATAACTCTACCATACACTTTACCAGTTACACTCAACAGACTTCTTTCTTTCTGTCAACACGTCGGCCGTTTCCCACCGAGACAGGCTGGCCCAAAAGGAAAAACGAAAGTTTCTCCTTGTACATTTAGTAATATATTCAGGAGAAGGGGTTACTCGCCCCTTGCTCCCGGCATTTTAGTCGCCTCTTACGACACGCATGGACTCAACAGACTTATTCCCCTATAATTTTTGCACTCTCTTTTGTCCCCTTTGCCTTTATACAAAGGAACAATACATGCTCTCTGCCAATCCCTAGGTACCTTACCGTCTTCCATACATTTATTAAATAATAGCACCAACCACTCCAAAATTATATCCCCACCTGCTTTTAACATTTCTATCTTTATCCCATCAATCCCAGCTGCCTTACCCCCTTTCATTCTACCCACTGCCTCACGAACTTCCCCCACACTCACAACTGGCTCTTCCACACTCCTACAAGATGTTATTCCTCCTTGCCCTATACACGAAATCACAGCTTCCCTGTCTTCATCAACATTTAACAACTCCTCAAAATATTCCCTCCATCTATCCCGATACCTCTAACTCTCCACTTAATAACTCTCCTCTCCTATTTTTAACTGTCAAATCCATTTGTTCCCTAGGCTTCCTCAACTTATTAATCTCACTCCAAAACTTTTTCTTATTTTCAACAAAATTTGTTGATAACATCTCACCCACTCTCTCATTTACTCTCTTTTTACATTGCTTCACCACTCTCTTAACCTCTCTTTTTCTCTCCATATACTCTTCCCTCCTTGCATCACTTCTACTTTGTAAAAACCTCTCATATGCTAACTTTTTCTCTCTTACTACTCTCTTTACATCATCAATCCACCAATCGCTCGTTTTCTCTCCTGCACCCACTTTCCTATAACCACAAACTTCTGCTGAACACTAGCACTATATTCTTAAACTTACCCCATACCTCTTCTACCCCACTGCCTATACTCTCACTAGCCCATCTGTCCTCCAACAGTTGTTTATATCTTACCCTAATCGCCTCCTCCTTTAGTTTATAAATCTTCACTTCTCTCTTACTTGCTCTTTCCATTCTCCTTGTATCCCATCTACCTTTTACTCTCACTGTAGCTACAACTAAAAAGTGATCTGATATATCTGTGGCCCCTCTATAAACATGTACATCCTGAAGTCTTTTATCTACCAATATGTAGTCCAACAAACTATTGTCATTTTGCCCTACATCATATCTTGTATACTTATTTATCCTCTTTTTCTTACAATATGTGTTACCTATAACCAAACCCCTTTCTATACAAAGTTCAATCAAATGCTCCCTATTATCATTTACACCTGGTACCCCAAACTTACCTACCACACCTTCTCTAAACGCTTCTCCTATTTGAGCATTTAGGTCCCCTACCACGATTACTCTCTAACTTGGCTCAAAAGTGTTTTCACACTCGCTTAACATCTCCCAAAATCTCTCTCTCTCCTCTACACTCCTTTCTTCTCCAGGTGCATACGCACTTATTATGACCCACTTTTCACATCCGACCCTTATTTTAATCCACATAATCCTTGAATTTATTTATTTATGTTCCCTCTTCTCTCTCCATAACTGATCCTTCAATATTATTGCTACCCCTTCCTTAGCTCTAACTCTCTCAGATACTCCTGACTTAATTCCATTTATTTCTCCCCACTGACACTCGCCTACCCCCTTCAGCTTTGTTTCGTTAAGGACTAGGACATCCAACTTCTTTTCATTCATAACATTAGCAATCATCTCTTTCTTATCATCCGCACTACATACACGCACATTCAAACATCCCAATAAGAATACAACCATAAAAAATCATATGAAAATACGCTGCAAAATTATTGTTTTAAACCAAATACACAGTTGTAGTTCTTTTTTTCTCATGCACTGCATGCTGCAGGTTTTGTTTTATGCAGTCCACACTTACTGCATTGACCCATTCTGTCATATCTAGGCCCAAATTTATCGCTGACAGCTTTATCTGAGTGAGCTGAGCTCAAATGGTTAGTGTGCTGGTGTATTGTAGGACATTGGTCCCTCAGAGAATTAGTGTATGTCATGATTTGCTATTTTTATTGAAAAACTTGGGATATTTAGTATCTATGTGATAACCTGTGAATATCAAATCTCATTCACTTCAGTCTTCACTGTTATTACTTAACTCTATTAGAAGCTTATGTCCCACTCTACACTAATTTTTTTTCACAGGCATTGATATACAGTGGACCCTCAGTTTTCGTTGATAATTCTTTCCAGAATGCTTTTCGAGTGCCGTTACTGAACGAATTTGTTCCCATAAGGACAAATGTAAATTAGATTAGTCGTTTCAGACCCCCAAAAATACACTTACAAAAGCACTTACAAAAATACACTTAAATAATTGTTTGAGTTGGGAGCTGTATGAAAACCGAGGGTCCACTGTAGTATAGGGAACTGGGGTTATGCAGTTTGTGGATACCTTACACTAATAACCCACACATAGGAGAGAGAAGCTTACGATGACATTTTGGTTTGACTTGATCATTTACAAAGTCATAGTGGGACTTTGTAAATGATCGAAACATTGTTGTAAGGTTCTCTCTCTTGTTCGCGTGTTATTTCTGTATTGTTTCAGTCACAGTATTGTGCCTTTTGTATTTTGTGGATATGTTTTATGGATGACGCAGCTACTGAAACGCATCTTGTCTTTTCTCTTGGTAATTCTCAACACTAGTTGCAGATAATGTACAAAATATTTAGAGTTTGCTGTGAAAGAGGCCATCCTAAATTTGATGATGATGAATGAGACACTTGTGCAACAGAAAAGAACACTGGAAGATGAGGAGTTTTCAGTTGTGTATTGGAGTCACTGTCTTGTGAAAGGTTTCCAGAATAAAGATATGTACCCAAATATTGCACGAGTTTCTCAAATGTCAACTTGAAGGTTTTCTGAACCATTTATATAAATTTTGTCATGTCAGAGACTAGAAAACTGAAACCATCATGAAGATGGCAGTAGGTTACCTAGATTCACCCCCCCCCCAAAAAAAAAAAAAAAAGAGGCTGACACCATCAGGATTGCTTTCGGAATTGGGAAGTAATACAAATACAGGTCGACAATCAGTAATCCGGTTCCATCAGTAATCCGGCACTAATTTCGGCTAGAATAATTTCAAATTTCCGGGGTCGCCACACCAACCTGCTGGTACTGTTTGGTGGTTCTACTTGCTGCATAAGTCATTCCAATTTCTTTTTCTCCATTTATTGTTATAACCTGCTTGCTTTTAGCCCTAGCCATGGTTCCAACGAATAAAAGAAATGCTTCTTGTTGTGCAAAGCACATACGCAGTACATTGTCCATAAAAGATAAGGTGGCTTTGAAGCCACTGTCGGTGTCCATGAGCTCAGCTCATTCAGATAAGCTGTGACCGGTAAATTTGGGCCTACATATGAGAGAATAGGTCTGTGTGGTAAGTGTGCACTATATAAAAAAAACATCCTGCAGCATGCAGTGCATAATGAGAAAAAACTGCGAGCATGGTGTAAAACAGCGACTTAGAAGCAGCTAACGCACGTGTGGCGTGCAAAGTAAAAAAAAAATTGAAAAAATACGAAAATTGAGCTAATCATATAGAAAAATAGCCTAACACTTTGGCAACACTCTGGTATAAGAATCATTGTTATACTATGTTCCTACAAGGAATTATAGTCATTTATAACATATATGGTGATGCCACCACCCATAGCATGCGTACTCTTATATTAACCCTTTCGGGGTTATGGTCGTACAAGTACGTCTTACGCACTGGGGTTATTGACGTACTAGTACGCCTAAATTCTAGCGCCCTCAAATCAAGCAGAAACAGGCTGTTAGGCCTAGATGTGATAGAATGGGTCTGTGCGGTCAGTGTGCGCAGTATAAAAAAATTCCTGCACCACACAGTTCATAATGAAGAAAAAAAACTGACCGTGTTTTTTTTTTAAAACAGCGATTTTGCAGTCTATTTTCGTATGGTATTTATTGTTGTATTCTCGTTTTCTTGGTCTCATTTGATAGAATGGAAGATATATTACAGAAATAAAGATGATTTTGATTGGTTTTATAACAAGTACAGTGGTACCTCGAGTTACGATATTTTTTCGTTCGAGAATGCTGTTCAAGTGCCATTACCAAACGAATTTATCCCTATAAGGAATAATGCAAAATAGACTAGTCCTTTTACACCCCCAAAAATATACCTACAAAAGCATTTAAAAAAATAAACTTACATAAAAGGGCGATTTTGGGGACCATCGTAACTCGAGGTACCACTGTACCTTGAAATTGAGCTCAAAGTACCGAAAATGTTCGATTTTTGACGATGTTCAAAAGTAAACAAATCACACCATGCGTCCAATACACATCAACTGGCGAGTCTAATATTCATGCACAAGTGCTCTGATATTATTTATACCATTTTTACAGTGATGCAGTTGTATACATAACAGTAAATCTTCTATTTTTTTGTGAGAATAAAAATTCAAAATGGAAAGCAAAAGTAATGTAAGAGGGGCCTGGAGACGTGACTAATGAACAGAGAAGATGTTATTTTAGTGCCAGGAATGTCTGCCTTGTTTATTATGGACCCTATTTTGAAATTGGCATCGTTTGAAATTTGTGTGAAATTGGCCAAATTGCCATTTTCTGACCACTATTTTGGGTAGTTGAAATTGGTAAATAGGCAGTTTCTTGTACTCAATCGATAGAAGAAAGGGCGTTATAGCGAAATAGCTATAATTTTAGTAGACTGAAACATTGGAATGTGCCGAAAATAGGGCTCAAAGTGGGCGAAATCGCCGATGCGTAAGTGTCATGGCTACCGCTAACTTCACGAAAGCATAATTCCATTAGTTTTCGATCAAATTTCATAATTTCTGTGGCGTTATGATCGGAAAAAGATTCTCTATCATTCCATAAGAAAAAATAATTTTTTTTTTTTTAAATTCGTGGACCCTGAGAACGAGTTTCAGAGAGACCCCTTGGACCCCCAAAGGGTTAACATAAGAACATAAGAAAGGAGGAACACTGCAGCAGGCCTGTTGGCCCATACTAGGCAGGTCCTTCACATTCCATCCCACTTGCTTTTTATTTTGAATTTTTATTCACACAGAAAAATAGAAGATTTACTGTTATGCAGACAACTGCATTATTGTAATAATTGTATAAATAAAGTGGACCCTCTGTTTTCGTGTTTAATCCATTCCAGAGAGATCGGCTAAAACTGAAATCGGCGAAAACTGAAACCATTTTCCCCATAAGAAATAATGTAAATTCAATTAATTCATTTCAGACACCCAGGAGTATTAACAAAAAATAATTTTTTAGAGATTAAATATAGATTTACATACAGAAAAGAATGACAAATAAATATAAAGCACTAATAACATGTATAAATGAACATTTAACATCACACTTACCTTTATTTGAGACTCTTGTTGGTGTATGGAAGATGGAGAGGAGGAGAGAGGGAGGCGAGTTTATTATTTGGAGGCAGGACAAAATGCTTCAATATAACACTAATATCAGCTGACTGATATTAGTGACTGTGAAACAGAAACCTGAAACTGTTTTACATGATGGTAGGATTGCTGGTGTCTTTTTTCTGTCTCATAAACACGCTGGATAACAGGTATATCTAGCTACTTCTACTTACACTTTAGGTCACACTACACTGGCATACACATGCATATATATACATACACACATCTAGGTTTTTCTTCTTTTTCTTAATAGCTCTTGTTCTTTTTATTTTCTCTATTGTCCATGGGGAAGTGGAAAAGAATCTTTCCTCTGTAAGCAATGCGTGTCGTATGAGGCGACTAAGATGCCGGGAGCAATGGGCTAGTAACCCCTTCTCCTGTACAAATCTACTAAAAACGAGAAGAAAAACTTTATAAAACTGGGTTGTCTGAATGTGCGTGGATGTAGTGCGGATGTTAAGAAAGAGATGATTGCCAATGTTATGAATGAAAAGAAGTTGGATGTCCTGGCCCTAAGCGAAACAAAGCTGAAGGGGGTAGGCGAGTTTCAGTGGGGAGAAATAAATGGGATTAAGTCAGGAGTATCTGAGAGAGTTAGAGCTAAGGAAGGGGTAGCAATAATGTTGAAGGATCAGTTATGGAAGGAAAAGAGGGAATATGAATGTGTAAATTCAAGGATTATGTGGATTAAAATAAGGGTCGGATGCGAAAAGTGGGTCATAATAAGCGTGTATGCACCTGGAGAAGATAGGAGTGTAGAGGAGAGAGAGAGATTTTGGGAGATGTTAAGCGAATGTATAGGAACTTTTGAACCAAATGAGAGAGTAATTGTGGTAGGGGACCTAAATGCTAAAGTGGGAGAAACATGCAGAGAGGGTGTAGTAGGTAAGTTTGGGGTGCCAGGTGTAAATGATAATGGGAGCCCTTTGATTGAACTTTGTATAGAAAGGGGTTTAGTTATAGGTAATACATATTTTAAGAAAAAGAGGATAAATAAGTATACAAGATATGATGTAGGGCGTAATGATAGTATAGTTTGTTGGACTATGTATTGGTAGATAAAAGACTGTTGAGTAGACTTCAGGATGTACATGTTTATAGAGGGGCCACAGATATATCAGATCACTTTTTAGTTATAGCTACAGTGGGAGTAAAAGGTAGATGGGATACAAGGAAAATAGAATCAGTAAGTAAGAGAGAGGTGAAGGTTTATAAACTAAAAGAGGAGGCAGTTAGGGTAAGATATAAACAACTATTGGAGGATAGATGGGCTAGTGAGAGTGTAGGCAATGGGGTTGAAAATGTATGGGGTAGATTTAAAAATGTAGTGTTAGAGTGTTCAGCAGAAGTTTGTGGTTACAGGCGAGTGGGTGCGGAGGGAAGAGGAGCGATTGGTGGAATGATGATGTAAAGAGAGTAGTAAGGGAAAAAAAGTTAGCATATGAGAGGTTTTACAAAGTAGAAGTGATACAAGGAGGGAAGAGTATATGGAGAGAAAAGAGAGGTTAAAAGAGTGGTGAAGCAATGAAAAAAGAGAGCAGATGAGAGAGTGGGTGAGATGTTATCAGCAAATTTTGTTGAAAATAAGAAAAGTTTTGGAATGAGATTAATAAGTTGAGGAAGCCTAGAGAACAAATGGATTTGACAGTTAAAAATAGGAGAGGAGAGTTATTAAATGGAGAGTTAGAGGTATCGGAAGATGGAGAGAATATTTTGAGGAGTTGTTAAATGTTGATGAAGACAGGAAGCTGTGATTTCGTGTGTAGGGCAAGGAGGAATAACATCTTGTAGGAGTGTGGAAGAGCCAGTTGTGAGTGTAGGGAAGTTCGTGAGGCAGTGGGTAGAATGAAAGGGGTAAGGCAGCTGGGATTGATGGGATAAAGATAGAAATGTTAAAAGCAGGTGGGGATATAGTTTTGGAGTGGTTGGTGCTATTATTTAATAAATGTATGGAAGAGGGTAAGGTACCTAGGGATTGGCAGAGAGCGTGTATTGTTCCTTTGTATAAAGGCAAAGGGGACAAAAGAGAGTGCAAAAATTATAGGGGAATAAGTCTGTTGAGTGTACCTGGTAAAGTGTATGGTAGAGTTATTATTGAAAGAATTAAGAGTAAGACAGAAAGTAGGATAGCAGATGAACAAGGGGCTTTAGGAAAGGTAGGGGTGTGTAGACCAAGTGTTTACAGTGAAACATATAGGTGAACAGTATTTGGATAAGAGTAAAGATGTTTTTGTGGCATTTATGGATTTGGAAAAGGCGTATGATAGGGTAGATAGGGGGGCAATGTGGCAGATGTTGCAGGTGTATGGAATAGGAGGAAGGTTACTGAAAGCAGTAAAGAGTTTTTATGAGGATAGTGAGGCTCAGGTTAGAGTGTGTAGGAAAGAAGGGGACTATTTCCCAGTAAAAGTGGGCCTTAGACAAGGATGTGTGATGTCACCGTGGTTGTTCAATATATTTATAGATGGGGTTGTAAGAGAAGTGAATGCGAGGGTCTTGGCAAGAGGTGTTGGGCTAAAAGATAAAGAAGCAAATACAAAGTTGGAGTTGTCACAGTTGCTTTTTGCTGATGACACTGTGCTTTTGGGAGATTCTGAAGAGAAGTTGCAGAGGTTGGTGGATGAATTTGGTAGGTGTGTAAAAGAAAAAATTGAAAGTGAATATAGGAAAGAGTAAGGTGATGAGGATAACAAAAGAATAGGTGACGAAAGATTGGATATCAGATTGGAGGGAGAGAGTATGGAGGAGGTGAATGTATTCAGATATTTGGGAGTGGACATGTCGGCGGATGGGTCTATGAAGGATGAGGTGAATCATAGAATTGATGAGGGGAAAAGGGTGAGTGGAGCACTTCGAGTCTGTGGAGACAAAGAACCTTGTCCATGGAAGTAAAGAGGGAATGTATGAGAGTATAGTTATACCAACGCTCTTATATGGGTGTGAAGCATGGGTGATGAATGTTGCAACGAGGAGAAGGCTGGAGGCAGTGGAAATGTCATGTCTGAGGTCAATGTGTGGTGTGAATATAATGCAGAGAATTCGGAGTTTGGAAATTAGGAGGAGGTGCGGGATTACCAAAACGATTGTCCAGAGAGCTGAGGAGGGGTTGTTGAGGTGGTTTGGACATGTAGAGAGAATGGAACGAGACAGAGTGACTTCGAGAGTGTATAAATCTGTAGTGGAGGGAAGGCGGGGTAGGGGTCGGCCTAGGAAAGGGTGGAGGGAGGGGGGTAAAGGAAGTTTTGTGTGCGAGGGGCTTGGACTTCCAGCAAGCATGTGTGAGCGTATTTGATAGGAGTGAATGGAGGCATATGGTTTTAATACTTGACGTGCTGTTGGAGTGTGAGCAAAGTAACATTTATGAAGGGATTCAGGGAAACCGGCAGGCCGGACTTGAGTTCTGGAGATGGGAAGTACAGTGCCGGCACTCTGAAGGAAGAGTGTTAATGTTGCAGTTTTATAACTGTAGTGTAAAGCACCCCTCTGGCAAGACAGTGATGGAGTGAATGATGATGAAAGTTTTTCTTTTTCGGGCCACCCTGCCTTGGTGGGAATTGGCCGATGTGTTAATAAAAAAAAAAAAAAAAAAATCAGCTTTATGGCTTATTTATCTATCACAATTCATCTAATATGACATAATAAACAATATTAATAACATAGAAACATGATATATACTCTAAAATGAATAAAATACAGTCATCCCTTGGTTTTCAATTGTCTCAGTTTTCACCGATTTTGGTTTTCAATCACTTTTTTTGTGGAAAAATTGTCTCAGTTTTCACTGATGGTACGGAACCTGTCCACCAGTGCCCCGCACATACAAAGCCCGCTAGACCGCCACCCACGCACATTATCATGCAGTGTAGCATTGTTTATGCTTGAGTGAACATCATCCCAGGAGTTCATACAAAACATTTATTAACAATTCATTGTTTTTGGCCCTTGATTATTGTGTGTGACTACTAAATAAGCTACCATGGGCCCAAAGAAAGCTCCTAGTGCCAGTCCTTTGGTAAAGAAAGTGAGAAATACGATGGAGTTTAAGAGTGTAGCAGGCATGCAGGGAGTGTAGCATGTATGCAGGGAGTGTAGCATGTATGCAGGAGTGTAGCATGTATGCAGGGAGTGTAGCATGTATGCAGGGAGTGTAGCATGTATGCAGGGAGTGTAGCATGTATGCAGGGAGTGTAGCATGTATGCAGGGAGTGTAGCATGTATGCAGGGAGTGTAGCATGTATGCAGGGAGTGTAGCATGTATGCAGGGAGTGTAGCATGTATGCAGGGAGTGTAGCA
This sequence comes from Cherax destructor, assembly GCA_009830355.1. Classification (NCBI taxonomy): domain Eukaryota; kingdom Metazoa; phylum Arthropoda; class Malacostraca; order Decapoda; family Parastacidae; genus Cherax; species Cherax destructor. The sequence goes on along the minus strand of WNWK01007673.1, from coordinate 52,165 downwards.
TGTATGCAGGGAGTGTAGCATGTATGCAGGGAGTGTAGCATGTATGCAGGGAGTGTAGCATGTATGCAGGGAGTGTAGCATGTATGCAGGGAGTGTAGTGGGTATGCAGGGAGTGTAGTGGGTATGCAGGAGTGTAGCATGTATGCAGGGAGTGTAGCATGTATGCAGGGAGTGTAGCATGTATGCAGGGAGTGTAGCATGTATGCAGGGAGTGTAGCATGTATGCAGGAGTGTAGCATGTATGCAGGGAGTGTAGCATGTATGCAGGGAGTGTAGCATGTATGCAGGGAGTGTAGCATGTATGCAGGGAGTGTAGCATGTATGCAGGGAGTGTAGCATGTATGCAGGAGTGTAGCATGTATGCAGGGAGTGTAGCATGTATGCAGGGAGTGTAGCATGTATGCAGGAGTGTAGCATGTATGCAGGGAGTGTAGCATGTATGCAGGGAGTGTAGTGGGTATGGAGGGAGTGTAGCATGTATGCAGGGAGTGTAGCAGGTATGCAGGGAGTGTAGCAGGTATGCAGGAGTGTAGCATGTATGCAGGGAGTGTAGCATGTATGCAGGAGTGTAGCGGGTATGGAGGGAGTGTAGCGGGATGGAGGGAGTGTACATGTATGCAGGAGTGTAGCAGGTATGCAGGAAGTGTAGCAGGTATGCAGGAGTGTAGCAGGTATGCAGGGAGTGTAGCAGGTATGCAGGAAGTGACCCCGGATAAGGACTTGGTACCTAATTCCTTATGGAAGGGATTCCCTTCCAAAAATAGGGTCTCTTTCCTCTCCCTCCTCCCTCTCTTCCATCCAGCAACATTAGTCTTCAATAAAGGTAAGTGCCACATAGAGTTCATCCATTTGTGCATGTAAATCTATCTTTAAGGCTCCAAATTTTATTTTTTTCCAAACTTCTGGGTTTCTGGAACGTATTAATTGAATTTCCATTATTTCTTATTCGGAAAATAGTTTTGGTTTTCACCGATTTTGGTTTTAGCTGATCAATCTGGAACGAATTAAAATTGAAAACCAAGGGATGACTGTATGTAATTACGAATGTGAGGACTGGTTGTAGTGTGTTATTGTTGTTAGGTTTATAAAGGCCACTGACCATAAGCGGTACATATAGTGGTGGTGTTGGGCCTGGCAGCAGAAGCCACCACCACTATTCACACTGAAACAATGTACGTAATTTATAAATAAGAAATATTTACACTTATTTTGGAGGAGATGGTGGTAGAGGGCGGCGTTGGTCTCAGTGCCCCTATATACCTCAAACAACAATGGAGGAGTTAAGTTTTGTGTCATTTTTCTATTGCTTAATCGCTTAACTTACTTGCTACACTGTTAGTGCTACACTTTATCGCTGGCTGGCGCTATAGCCTTTATCAACTCCACTTTGATACTTTGCTATGATTTCTTTCTTTAATTCAATGGTGTTCCTCACTTTCTTTACCAAAGGACTGGCACTAGGAGCTTTCTTTGGGTCCAAGGTGGCTTATTTAGCAATCACACACAATAATCAAGGGCCAAAAACAATGGATTGTTAAGAAATGTTTTGTATGATCACGCAGTTTAATGTTCACTCAACCAGAAACTATGCTACACTGCCTGAGAATGTGTGTGGGAGGCGGGCTTGCGGGCTTTGTATGTGCGCTGGGCACTGGACAGGTTCTGTACCATCAATGAAAAAGGAGCCAATCTGCAAAAACGTAGCCAATATTTCCACGAAAAAAGTCCACGAAAACTGAAATCAGCGATAACGGAGATCAACGAAAATGGAGGGTCCACTGTAATGTCAACCCATTCATGACTGCATATTAGACTGGCCAGTTGGACACGTATTGGACGGTGATGTCATTTATTCTTGAACATCTGCAAAAATTGAACATTTTTGCTACTTTGAGCTCGATTTCAAGGTACTTTTCATCCTGAAACCAATCAAAATCATCTCTATTTCTGTAATATATTCCATTCTAGCAAATGAGACCAAGAAAACGAGAATACAACCATAAATACCATACAAAAATTCACCTCAATGTCGGCATTTTAAACCAAAAACACGTCAGTTTTTTTTTCTCATTATGCACTGCGTGCTGCAGGATTTTTTTATACTGTGCACACTGACCATGCAGGCCCATTCTCTCACATGGTCTACCTGCTTTCTCCCGCTAGATTTGAAGCCGCTAGAATTTTGGCGTAATACTACGGCACCAACACTGGCTTGCAAGCCATAGTACTATGGCACCGACAGTGAAAGGGTTAAAGACCATTGTGTAGTCAACGAGTTTTAATGCATAATAAACCAGCTAGCCATTTTGTATAACAAACCAGAAACAAGAACAGATCTTTCAAGATCTGTTCTTGCAAGAGTTGCACTGAAGGTTCAGTGCAACGCTTGTATAAACCTTGCTGAATTTAAACAGCATTACAGAAGAAATACTAATGAAATAACTATGAGTTTGGTAGACTGGAACAATGGAATAGGCCAAAAATAGGGTATAAATTAGGTGAAATCGCCGATGCATAAATATCGCCATTGGGTTAAGTGTATTCTAATGTACCACTCTGTAATCTGGCAAAGTCACTAATCCAGCACCCTACAGGTCCCGATGATGCCGGATTAGTGATTGCCAACCTGTATATACAGACATGTAATAACATAGTGCATAATCTAACATGAGTTGTTTTTCTCAGGATAGCAAGCCAGAGGAGTGTCATGTGTGTTTTGACAATTATGACGAAGCTCAGCAACGCCCACGCACCCTGCCATGTGGCCACACTTTTTGCTCACAATGTATAGGAAAAAGAATTAGGAATTTTAAACTTGCCTGCCCTAGCTGCCGTGCTGAGCACAGGGCAACTGCTGCTACTTGGTTCCCCATCAACTACAGTACAGAGGAATTAATAAGGAAAATTAAATGTATCGAATCTACATCAGTTGGAGCAGTGTCAACAGAACCTCAAGACTGCTCACGAAATATCAGCAAGACATTAAAGTTTATGGTGCAGGAACAGAAAAGCACTCTCAGTACTCTTGTAACTGACTGTGATGAAGTACTGTCCGAGCTGGAAAAATACCAGAAGCTGGTGAGGATGTGGAAGGCCCAACACTACCACCTGCACCACAGACTTTCTGACATAGTGGAGCAGAACAAGGCAGCAATAAAACTTCTAGAACAAGAAGATGAAAGTGTGATGAATATGACAACAAAAGGAAAGACAGAAAAAAAACAGCTTCAGGCCATGTTAGAGTGCCTTGACAAACTCAAAACTGCAGAGGAAATAAGTAGAACCACTGTGAAAGCTGATCAGTGCCATGAAGAGGCAGAAGATTGGCTGCTCATCTGCCATCAGCTCTTCCCAGATGTCAACACTGTGGACAACTCACTGAAGGTACACTGCTGAACACCACTGAAGGTACACTGGTGAAGACCATTGATCGTGGCACATTAAGTATACCAGTGTTCCTCTTTATTTTTATAATTGTACATGGAAGAACTCACAATAAAACACCACAACTAGGTGAGTACATGATTGCAAATATGAAAGAATACCACAGTGAAAATAGGAAATAAAACCTGAGTGCTTTCATGAGCTTACACACACATCTTCAGATATGTATGTAAGCACATGAAAGTGCTCAGGTTTTATTTTCTATTTTCTCTGGTATTTTTTCACAATTGTATATACTATGTTGAAAACACTTACAAATTTCATTTAAGCATCTGTAACAACTGGTTATTTATACTGAGCATTACTATCTGTTGCTTTAAAGACTTACCCTAATTAGTTATGCGAGTACTTAAGCAAGTAGGAATTGTTAACTTCATGTGTCTAAGTCAACTGTCTTCTCTCATCTAATACTCTGCTAAACACTCAACATATACTATTGTCCTTCAGTGTTGAGTACCAATACTTGAAGGCATGTCCTTCAGTGTTGAGCCATTATATGAAGGCATGTCTTCCAGTGTTGAGTTACTAATATATGAAGGCATGTCCTCCAGTGTTGAATACCAATATATGAAGGCATGTCCTCCAGTTTTGAGTTACCAATATATGAAGGCATGTCCTCCAGTGTTGAATACCAATATATGAAGGCATGTCCTCCAGTGTTGAATACCAATATATGAAGGCATGTCCTCCAGTTTTGAGTTACCAATATATAAAAGCATGTCCTCCAGTGTTGAGTTACTAATATTCGAAGGCATGTCCTCCAGTGATTATTTGGATTCACAGTGATAGATGTAGGAGACCATCAGAGTGGTCCTGGACAAGACCACAGTGACAGGTGCCATCAATACCTCTATTCATCTAGGAGACTTGTCCTCCAGCATTAATGTTTGTGTTGGTAACGACAGGTGCAGGAGACCATCAAGAAGGCCCTGAACACCATGAATGCGAAGACAACTGACACAGATGCCTCCATCCACCAGGAAGACTTGGCCTCCACCATTATGGAGAAAGTTGATATAATTACTGGTAACATCCTTGTCAGCAATTTTAATGTAAGTTGAACAACATCCAGTGTAAATACTTTCATATTATTCAGTGTTAATCAAGACAGTGTGGTCAATGTAAATACTTTCATATTCAGTGTTAATCAAGACAATGTGGTCAGTGTAAATACAGGTGCTCCTTGACTTACGATGGGCTGCATTCTGACAAATTCATCGTATATTGAAAATATCTTAAGTTAAATATGAATAAGATTATTTTTTTAACACGTCAGCAATTTCCCACTGAGGCAGGATGACCCAAAAAAGAAAGAAAAAACTTTCATCATCACTCGACACTTTCACCATCATTCATACAAAATCACTGTCTTTGCAGAGGCGCTCAGATACGACAGTTTAGATGTCACTCCAAACAGCCAATATCCCGAACCCTTCTCTTAAAGGGCATTCATTGTACTTCCCATCTCCAGGACTCAAGTCCAACTCACCAGATGGATAAGATAGGCTAAATAAATAAATAACTACTGTCACTGAATAAGTAAAAAAACAAATACAGTGGATCCCCGGAATTCGTACTGCTCCAAACTCGAACAATTATGCAAGTGTATTTTTGTAAGTGCTTTTGTAAGTGTATTTTTGGGGGTCTAAAAGGACTAATCTAATTTACATTATTCCTTATGGGCACAAATTTGTTCGGTAACGGCACTTGAGCAGCATTCTGGAGCGAATTAAACTCGTAACCCGAGGTACCACTGTATGTACTAGTATTGAAAGTTAAATCAATGAATATAAGTTACGGATTTGCTCCCTTTATGATGGGTAATTATCTTTAGTTTCATCTCCAAAGTAATTTCTATTGCACCATCGTAAAGTTGAAATATAAGTCAAGGATCACCTGTACTTTTGTTTTATTATTACTGGTCCTCACAAATATTATTAGAAATAAATCTCCTCACTTATTGTTGTTTACTTGATCACAGTACAGCCTCTCCCCACTTAGAGATGTACTCGTTTACTGACGCCTCGGGCTTGCAATGGGCTCTCTGACCAGTATTCATTCCTAAATAATGTATATTAGAGCTGATTTCTTCTATTCTGTTTATTACAATATACAGTGGACCCCCGGTATTCGTGATGCTCCAAACTCGCCCTTTTATGTAAGTGTATTTTTGTAAATGCTTTTGTAAGTGTATTTTTGGGGGTCTAAAAGGACTAGTCTACTCTACATTATTCCTTATGGGAATAAATTCATTTGGTAATGGCACTTAAACATCATTCTGGAACAAAAAAATCACGAAAACCGGGGGTCCACTGTACAGTGGAACTTTGGTTTTCATATGCCCTGGTTTTCGTATGCCCTGGTTTTCGTAGGATTCGGTTTTCGACGACTTTTTTCATCAAAATTTTGTCCCAGTTTTCATACATCCGCTCGGTTTTCGTAGAGTTGACATACAGTAGGGCCCCACTTATATGGCAGGTTAGGTTCCAGGCTAGTGCCTTAAAGCAGACATCGCCGAAAAGCAGAACGCCATTTTTTTCCACTTCTAAATGCATATAAATGCCAGACAACAAGCTTACATTAACTTATATTAAGTTATCAATAGCACTAGGCATTAAAAAAAACAATAAAAAGTAAGATACACACAGAGTACACTTATTACTTACCTTAAAGTGTTAACATTGGCTTAAAATAGTCTGTGAACCAATTTATGAAAAGATCAGTAGTCATCCAAGCTTTTGAATTGGATTTATAATAAACAGGGAGGCTACCTTTTGCATAGTTCTTTAGGGCCCTAGGATTCTCTGAGTGATAAATTATCATAGGTTTTAACTTGCAATCCCCAGCAGCATTAGCTCCTAGCAAGAGTGTTAATTGAAGACTCAGATGAGTCAAAGGGATGTTAGGAAGCATTTCTTCGGCCATAGAGTAGTCAGGAAGTGTAATAGTCTGGCAAGTGATGTAGTGGAGGCAGGAACCATACATAGCTTTAAGACGAGGTATGATAAAGATCATGGAGCAGGGAGAGAGAGGACCTAGTAGTGGTCAGTGAAGAGGCGGGGCCAGGAGCTAAGTCTCGACCCCTGCAATCACAATTAGGCGAGTACACTCTTGGGTTATCCTGGGTTCTCTACACATATGCTGCTATATGTAACTGTATTTGATGGCTATCTCAGCGATCAACATATACCTTGTTAGTAAGTTCATTCAGGTATACACAAATACAGTTACATAGATTATCATACATAGCAAATATGCGTAGACAACCCAGGATAACCCAAAAAAGTCAGTTCACTGAGTTTAATCATTTCTAACTTGGCACATAAAGTAAGAGGCTTACGACTCCTCTTTTTATCACAACTAAGCTTAGGTGCCATAGTCAATGAAAGCCAACTAGTAAACGAAAGAGTAAACGAGAGAGAGAACGAGATACGGAGTTCAGACAAGGTAAAAAAAACAAACTGAACAGGTAGTGGGCGATCACTCGGTCAGGCGAAATGAATGCGATTAATACGTGTCCACTTTTAGTTTATTCACATACGTTTGTAAGAGTTTGTGAGACTTTTACCTCAAAATAATGTTTTTTATCATAATAATAATTACCTCACAATACAAGTTAGTTTGATATCTTTATTATGCACCCCATACCCATCCTGTGGGCGGTAGTCAAAAGATTACAGAGATACATAATGGGTCCAGGGACTGGACCTCAAAGTTTGATAGCTGAGCAAGTTACAAAGGTAATGAACTCAGATGGTCACAATCATGACAAGTTACAAAGGTATTTGCAGATTACAGAGGTATATATAGGGTCCAGAGACTGGGCCCCAAAGTTTTGATAGCTGAACAAGGTACAATGGTAATTAATTCACTAGTTACAAGGTAATGAATCATGTAAGTAAATTTACTTACGTCTGTACATGGTTGCACTCATGAACAAATTATAAAGCAATGAGCAATCTATTAGTCTACACCCAGCCACAACTGTAATGAGTTATTGGTGCAAATTTTAATTGTTGGGTCACACACACACACATATACATATACACATACATATATACACATACACACGCATACATGTATATACAGTGGACCCTCGGTTAACGAAATTAATCCGGTCCAGGAGCTATTACTTAATCTGAAACTTTCGTTATCTGAAACCTTATTTCCCATAAGAAATAATGTAAATACAATTAATTCGTTCCACAAAAAAATAATCACTCAAAAAAAAAAATAACATTTACTTACCTTTATTGAAGAGTTGCAAGCATCTGGAAGGTAGAGTTGCTGACAGGGGCAGGGTGTTAATGGTTGGAAGGGAAATCCCCCTCCAAAAGGACTTCAGGTAACAAGTCCCTCTCTGGGGTTACTTCCTTTCTTTTTCTTTTAATGCATGAATGCTACACTCCCTGCATGCCTGCTACCTGCATGCCTGCCTCTGCATGCCTGCTACACTCCCTGCATGCCTGCTACACTCCCTGCATGCCTGCTACACTCCCTGCATGCCTGCTACACTCCTGCATGCCTGCTACACTCCCTGCATGCCTGCTACACTCCCTGCATGCCTGCTACACTCCCTGCATGCCTGCTACACTCCCTGCATGCCTGCTACACTCCCTGCATGCCTGCTACACTCCCTGCATGCCTGCTACACTCCCTGCATGCCTGCTACACTCCCTGCATGCCTGCTACACTCCCTGCATGAATGCTACACTCTCTACATGAATGCTACACTCCCTGCATGAATGCTACACTCCCTGCATGAATGCTACACTCCCTGCATGAATGCTACACTCCCTGCATGAATGCTACACTCCCTGCATGAATGCTACACTCCCTGCATGAATGCTACACTCTGCATGAATGCTACACTCCCTGCATGAATGCTACACTCCCTGCATGAATGCTACACTCCCTGCATGAATGCTACACTCCCTGCATGAATGCTACACTCCCTGCATGAATGCTACACTCTGCATGAATGCTACACTCCCTGCATGAATGCTACACTCCCTGCATGAATGCTACACTCACTCCATGAATGCTACACTCACTCCATGAATGCTACACTTCCTCCATGAATGCTACCACTGGGGTGCCACTAGGAAGCTTCTTTGGACCCATGGTGACTTATTTCACAGTGACAATCACTAAACCACCAAAAAAGACACCAAATATATTGTGAATCTTTGAAAGAGCGCGCTAGGTAATGTTCTCTCAATGGTAAACAATGCTTCACTGGTGTCCTGCGCTTGCGCAGAGCAGGCGGACACGTCTAATACCTTTCGGTAACCGAGGAATTTTTCGCTAACCGATTCCGAAAAAAGCTTACGTTTTCCGAAACTTTCGTTAACGGGAACTTTCGTTAACCGAGGGTCCACTGTACATACACACATACACATACACACATGTACATACACACACACACACGTGTCAATGCTTTATTTACAGGGAGCAAAGTCAGGGTATTTTTCCAGAATGGTCTGTAATATACCACTGTGGATAAAATACTTTGACATATCTTGAACATTTCTGAATGAGTAGTCTCTGAATTCATTAATTTTATCGCACTCCAGTACATAATGACGCAGGGTGTGACAATAATCCAACTGGCAAAGTTTACATCTTGTTTGGTCTACATCTGGTGGTGGTGATTTAACCTGCCAAAGATACTTGTAACCCCGGAGGCGGGCGGTAGTGACATCCAAGAGTCTGCTTATTTTGTTGGATGCACCATAGACATGTGGCTCCTCCTGCATGATAGAATGATGATAGATGGACTGACTGGTGTCAAACTCCCTGAGTCTTAAGTCAATAAAATTCAGTTGAAGTTCTTTTCGTATTATTGTTCTCAAACTGCTAACTGACAAGCCAAGATTGTAATCTATCCCCTCTTTGAAAGCATAAAACTTAGCCAATTTATCAGTTCTATCATGCATCTGAAGACCAATGTGAGATGGAATCCACAGCATGTGCACTCTGACTCTACTATCCAGAATCCTACCATACCTGTGCCTGGCTTCTGACACGAGCATGCTACAAGTTATACTTGATGAGTTGAGAGCATTTATGGATGACAGAGAATCAGTTACAATTAGAGAGTTAACCTTAGATACATGGACGCATTTGAGTGCAAGGAGTATAGCAAACAGTTCTGTCTGAAGGGTAGAGGCCCAGTTATTGATGCGTGCTCCAATTTCTTTAAGAGAGCCATCACTCTGTATGACAACAGCAGCACTACCAGCTGCACCAGTGGATTGGTGAACAGAACCATCAACGTAAATAATTTGTGAGAGAGTGTGCTGTTTGGCTAAATTATCAATACAGTTTAAGGCATCATGTTTGGCTTCAAGGCGAAGCTTTGGTTGGGATTTAAGAAGTAGTTTGGGGGGAAATGGAGGGATGGTAGTTTGGAATGGGGTAATATTCCATGGAGCGGAGAAGTGCCGCTGTTGCCTTACTTGCCACAGATCATGTATCTGATTCATGCGGAGGTCGGTTCCAGTTTTTCGATCCATCTGGAGGGATGTTCACCAGTGCTGAGGAAATTTTGGAGGGCTTCTGTGCATGGGTTTGAATGGGCTTGCCTGAGCATATTAACCCCAATTAGGATATTTCTTTCAGTAACACGATCTCTGATGCTTGGAATATCAAGTTCTTTCTGCATATTTAAAATTTTGGCAGTACGAGGGCATCCTAAAATGATCCTCATTGCTTCGTTCTGCAGTTTTTCCAACCCTCCAAGCTTCCAGTCAGACACAAGAGCAAGTAGTGGGGAAGCATAATCAACTAATGATCTAATATAAGCAAGATACATCATTTTCACAATTTTAACATTAGCACCATACCTGGGGTGAAACCCTGCCACAACTCTAAGTGCTCTCAGCCTTTCTTTGTATTGACGACAAAGTCTCGTTACAACAGGTCCAAGTAGTGGGACCTCAAAGCCTAGATACCTGTATCTGTTTACATATTCTAAAAGAGACCCATCATGCAACTGGATCTAGCGAACTGTGCCTCTCTGTCGAGGAGGACGCCTATTGAGTATCTTTGTTTTATCAGTAGAGATTATCAACCCCAGGTCCTGACACGAGGCTAGTACATGGTTAAGGATGTTTTGGGTGTTGGAGAATCCGGTGGTGTGAATCATTATATCATCAGCAAAACTGATCATATAATGATGGGGCTGGCTAGGCATAGCATTAAGTAAGGCATTAATTAGAATATTGAATAGAGTGGGACTGAGCACACCTCCCTGTGGGGTTCCTAATTCAAAGTCTTTAGTTATACTTCTATGCCCCTGGAACAACACAGAAGACTTTCTGTTGGACAGGTAGCCTTTAATCCAGCGGAGAAGCCATCCTCCAACATCCATTCTGGCAAGTTCACTAATGATTACATGTCTGTTGGCAACATCAAAAGCAGATTTAAGGTCAAGGAAGGTAGTGTATGAGCTGTCAGTGTGCAGAGTGAGAAAGGTGGCTATGCATTGGTGCACACTCCTTCCATGCATGAAACCATGCAACCGGGGGACAAAAATGTTTGATTCTGTACATGAGACGATTTAGAATCATCCTCTCAAATGTTTTACATAAGCAGCTAGTAAGAGATATTGGGCGAAATGAATTTTGTTGATTGGGCTTAGGAATGGGAATGATGAGGCTGTTGGTCCAAGATTTAGGGAGCTCCCCAGTTACATAGCTCATGTTGTATAATTCGAGTAAAGGATTGCCTGGTACTCGACACAGCAATCTTAGTATATTGTAGGTAATACCATCCTCACCAGGTGACGTGGAGTTGCCTTTAGTTAGTGCTGCATCAAGTTCAAAGTCAGTGAAAGGAATGTTACAGTCATCTTCCTTGCTGAGCATAAAACAAACAAGTCTCTCCCTAGCATCATATTTGTCATTTAATTTCGCCTGTGTGGTACTGGGAAGATTTTCATAGCTTGATGTAACAGCCCAAGCACTGACTAGCTCATTCGCCCTATGTAAGGGATGAGGGTGTGCAATCTGACCGGTTCTGTTACCCTTAATTCTATTTATGTCCCTCCATGCTCGGCTAAGTGGGGTGTGAGCATTGAGTCCATTGACAAATTTTTCCCAGTCAGTTTGCCGCAGCTCTGTCATACGCTCTCTGGCAGCAGCAAGGGCAGTTTGAAAGAGTCTCAGCATTCCAGGGGTATGATGTTTTCTATAGGCTAGGCGTATTCTGCGAGCAGTACGTTTCAGTGTTCGAAGTTTAAGATCATTGTAATAAGTATGGTTATTATAGGAGGTATGATTGTTATGGAAGTTGGTTGGGTTAACAGTTCCAGGAGGTTTTTGAGGCGGCTCTAAGTAGTTCTGAATACTGCTCACAAGGTCATTGTTAAAGGTCTCAACAGAGGAACACTCATAGGAATTATACCAGTCAGTCACATGTGCAACAAAGTCCTCATGTTGATCAGGGGGAACATTAAAACGTTTCCGTTTGAATATTCCACCAGGAAGGATAGTATTACCTATATCTAGTGAGGTTAGCCTTGGGAAATGGTCTGATGATATATCTGATACAATGGTAGACTCACAGCTGGCAGAAGTAATGTTGAAGCCAAGACACAGATCAAGGATGCCTCCATAGATATGTGTGGGTTCAAGGTCACCTACAATTTGCACATTATCATGACTGTTTAACAGTGACAGCAGTTGGTTACCATTACGATTACCAAACTGCCTCACAATACAAATACTCTTACATTGTGTACAAGTTAGTACAAAATAAACAAACAGCAACACTCCCATTCTCATGCAACACACTATTTTTAGAGTTAATGATAGTATTACCATTATTATTATCATAATAAAAAAAAAAAGAAGTGCTAAACCCACAAGGGTCGTGAATAACTATATACAGTGGTACCTCGAGTTACGATATTTTTTCGTTTGAGAATGCTGTTCAAGTGCCATTACCAAACGAATTTATCCCCATAAGGAATAATGTAAAATAGACTAGTCCTTTTACACCCCCAAAAATATACCTACAAAAGCATTTAAAAAAATAAACTTACATAAAAGGGCGATTTTGGGGACCATCGTAACTCGAGGTACCACTGTATAGAGTGAAGGCATATGAAAGGAATATTTTTCTACAGTTATCCCTCAATGTTTGACTAGAGAAAACGTAATTCTTCCGACTTCTACAAAGTTGCTTAGTAAACAAATATCATATTTGTCATTTTTTTATTCTGTGGGTGTATGTATCATGTTTGTATGCTATGTAACGCGTTTTTTAAATTATTTTGAAGAAAATATCATAGATGAATTTATGAAAATGTCTATATTAACGTAAAATAAGACATTTAATGTGCCCAAGAGTGATTATTATTAATATTACGTAATGTTTTCCCTCCGCCCGGTAACACCATAGCATATAAACAGCATGTTTATATGCTATGTAACATGTTTCTTATATAATTTTGAAGAAAAAAATCATAGATGGATTAATGAAAATGTCTATATTAAAGTAAAATAAGACATTTAATGTGCGCAAGAGTGATTATTATTAGTATTACGTAATGTTTTCCCTCCGCCTGGCAACCACACCTATATAGCATATAAACAGCATGTTTATATGCTATGTAACGTGTTTCTCATATAATTTTGAAGAATATATCATAGATGGATTAATGAAAATCTCTATATTGATGTAAAATTGGACATTTAATGTGCCCAAGAGTGATGATTACATAATAGAGATGTGCTCACGGAAAATGTAAACAAACCGGGTGGCACGCGCCGTATCTGAAAGACACTCGCCGTATACAAAAGTTTTGGTCATAATTTGAACTCGCCGTATGAATGGAACGCCGAAAGACGAAACGCCGAAAAGCGGGGCCCTACTTTACTAAACGCGTCCGCCTGCCCTCTCCCACACAAAGCATCCTATGCGTTGTGACTCAGTCTGCCTTTGTTTCTCGTTGAGTGAGCATCACCCTGTGCATTCATCTGAAATATTTCATAATAATCCATTGTTTTTGTGCTTTTTTATTGAGTGCGATTGCTAAATAAGCCACCATGGGGCAAAAGAAAGGTCCGAGTGCCAGCCCTTTGATAAAGAAGGCGAGAAACATGATATAATTCAAGAAAGAACTCGTAGCAAAGTATGAAAGTGGAATGAGTTGCAAAATTTTGTGGAGAAATATCACCCTAACAGAGCTGATGCAAGCCATGTCTGCAACATGTTCAATGACAATGCCTTGTCCCATTTTAGGCAAATCTTAAAGAGACCCCAGAAACAGACCTCTCAGGACAGATTTTTTGTGCGACGGGGGTCCAGTGACTCAAGCTGGTCCTAGTGCTAGTGAAAGACAAAGAAGAGAAGTGACCCCAGATACGGCCTTGATACATGAAGTCCTTATGGAAGGGGATTCCCCTTCCAAACAATAGTAACTTCTCTTCCCTCCTCGCCGTCTTTCATACGCCAACGAGTCTTCAATAAAGGTAAAAGTGATGTTAAATGTTCATTTATCCATTTCATTAGTCATTTATACAGTGGTACCTCGAGTTACGATATTTTTTCGTTCGAGAATGCTGTTCAAGTGCCATTACCAAACGAATTTATCCCCATAAGGAATAATGTAAAATAGACTAGTCCTTTTACACCCCCAAAAATATACTTACAAAAGCATTTAAAAAAATAAACTTACATAAAAGGGCGATTTTGGGGACCATCGTAACTCGAGGTACCACTGTATTTATTTCACATTGTTTTCTGTATGTAAAACTATAGTTATTTTCTATAAAATGTATGCTTTTTTTAATATTTTTGGGTGTCTGGAATGGACTACAGTGGTCCCTCGATTAACGATCTTAATCCGTTCCAGGAGCTAGGCCTTAACACGAATTGCTTGTAATTCGAAACCTTATTTCCCATAAGAAATAATGTAAATACAATTAATCCATTCCAGCCAAAAATATTCACAAAAAAATACATTTTAATTATAGTTCTACATACACAAAATAACATTATTAACACTATAAATACTACTATATAATACTAAATAATAAAAAACAGATTAATAAATAACATTTACTTACCAGTAGTAGGTTGATAGACAGCAACCACCCAGGGAGGTACTACCATCCTGCCAGGTGACTGTGAAACAGAAATCTGAAACTGTTTTATATGATGGTAGGATTGCTGGTGTCTTTTTTCTGTCTCATAAACATGCAAGATTTCAGGTACGTTTTGCTACTTCTACTTACACTTAGGTCACACTACGCAAACATGTACACGTTTATGTATACACACTCATCTGAGTTTTCTTTGATTTTATCTTAATAGTTCTTGTTCTTATTGCTTTTCCTTTCATATCCATGGGGAAGTGGAATAAGAATCTTTCCTCCATAAGCCATGCGTGTTGTAAAAGTCAACTAAAATGCCAGGAACAATGGGCTAGTAACCCCTTTTCCTGTGTAGCTTACTAAAAAGAAAAAGAAGAAAACCGTCAAAGTGGGATGTTTGAATGTGCGTGGATGTTGTGCGAATGATAAGAAAGAGATGATTGTAGATGTTATGAATGAAAAGAAGCTGGATGTCCTGGCTTTAAGTGAGACAAAACTGAAGGGGGTAGGATAGTTTCAGTGGGTAGAAATAAATGGGATTAGGTCAGGGGTTTCAAATAGAGTTAGAGCTAAAGAAGGAGTGGCAATAATGTTGAACAATCAGTTATGGCCGGTAAAGAAGGAATATAAATGTATAAATTCAAGGATTATGTGGAGTAAAATATAGGTTGGATGTGAAAAGTGGGTTTTAGTAAGTGTTTATGCACCTGGAGAAGAGAGAAGTGTAGAGGAGAGAGAGAGATTTTGGGAAATGTTGAGTGAGTGTGTGGGGAGTTTTGAACCAAGTGAGAGAGTAATTGTGGTTGGGGATCTTAATGCTAAAGTGGGTAAAAATGTTGTGGAGGGAGTAGTAGGTAAATTTGGGGTGCCAGGGGTAAATGTAAATGGGGAACCATTAATTGAGCTATGTGTAGAAAGAGGTTTGGTAATAAGTAATACATATTTTATGAAAAAGAGGATAAATAAATATACAAGGTATGATATAGCACGTAAGGAAAGTAGTTTGTTAGATTATGTATTGGTGGATAAAAGGTTGATGGGTGGCTTCAGGATGTACATGTTTATAGAGGGGCAACAGATATATCAGATCATTATTTGGTTGTAGCTACAGTTAGAGTAAAAGGTAGATGGGACAAAAAGAAAATGGTAACAGCAAGTAAGAGAGAGGTAAAAGGGAGGAGGAAGTTAGGGTGAGATATAAGCAACTATTGGCAGAAAGGTGGGATAGTGCAAGTATGAGTAGTGGGGGGGTTGAAGAGAGTTGGGATAGTTTTAAAAATGCAGTATTAGAATGTAGGGCAGAAGTTTGTGGCTATAGGAGGGTGGGTGCAGGAGGAAAGAGGAGTGAGTGGTGGAATGAAGAAGTAAAGGGTGTGATAAAAGAGAAAAAGGTAGCTTATGAGAGGTTTTTACAAAACAGAAGTGTTAATAGAAGAGCAGAGTATATGGAGAGTAAAAGAAAGGTGAAGAGAGTGGTGAGAGAGTGCAAAAGAAGAGCGGATGAAAGAATGGGAGAGGCTCTGTCAAGAAATTTTGCTGAAAACAAGAAAAAAATTTGGAGTGAGATAAACAAGGTAAGAAAGCCTAAGGAACGAATGGATTTGTCAGTTAAAAACAGAGTAAGGGAGTTAGTAGATGGGGAGCTGGAGGTATTGGGTAGATGGCGGGAATATTTTGAGGAACTTTTAAATGTCGATGAAAAAAGGGAGGCGGTAATTTCATGTACTGGCCAGGGAGGTACAACATCGTTTAGGAGTGAAGAAGAGCAGGATGTGAGTGTGGGGGAGGTGCGGGAGGCATTACGTAGAATGAAAGGGGGTAAAGCAGCTGGAATTGATGGAATCATGACAGAAATGTTAAAAGCAGGGGGGATATAGTGCTGGAGTGGTTGGTATTTTTGTTTAATAAATGTATGGAAGAGGGGAAGGTACCTAGGGATTGGCAGAGAGCATGTATAGTTCCTTTATATAAAGGGAAGGGGGATAAAAGATAGTGTAAAAATTATAGGGGAATAAGTTTACTGAGTATACCAGGTAAAGTGTATGGCAGGGTTATTATTGAAAGAATTAGAAGTAAGACAGAGAGTAGGATTGCAGATGAGCAAGGAGGCTTTAGAGTGGGTAGGGGATGTGTAGATCAAGTGTTTACAGTGAAGCATATATGTGAAAAGTATTTAGATAAAGGTAGAGTTTTTATTGCATTTATGGATTTAGAAAAGGCATATGATAGAGTGGATAGGGGAGCAATGTGGCAAATGTTGCAAGTGTATGGAATAGGTAGTAAGTTACTGAAAGCTGTAAAGAGTTTTTATGAGGATAGTAAGGCTCAAGTTAGGGTGTGTAGGAGAGAGGGAGATTACTTCCCGGTAAAAGTAGGTCTTAGACAGGGATGTGTAATGTCACCATGGTTGTTTAATATATTTATAGATGGGGTTGTAAAAGAAGTAAATGCTAGGGTGTTGGGGAGAGGGGTGGGATTAAATTATGGAGAATTAAATGCAAAATGGGAGTTGACACAGTTACTTTTTGCTGATGATACTGTGCTTATGGGAGATTCTAAAGAAAAGTTGCAAAGGTTAGTGGACAAGTTTGGGAGAGTGTGTAAAGGTAGAAAGTTAAAAGTGAACATAGATAAGAGTAAGGTGATGAGGGTATCAAACGATTTAAATAAAGAAAAATTGGATATCACATTGGAGAGAGGGATTATGGAAGAAGTAAATGTTTTCAGATATTTGGGAGTTGACGTGTCAGCAAATGGGTTTATGAAGGATGAGGTTAACTATAGAATTGATGAAGGAAAAAAGGTGAGTGGTGCGTTGAGGTATCTGTGGAGACAAAAAACGTTATCCATGGAGGCAAAGAAGGGAATGTACGAAAGTATAGTGGTACCAACACTCTTATATGGGTGTGAAGCATGGGTTGCAAATGCTGCAGCGAGGAGGAGGCTGGAGGAAGTGGAGATGTCCGGTCTAAGGGAAATGTGTGGTGTAAATATTATGCAGAAAATTCGGAATGTGGAAATTAGGAGAAGGTGTGGAGTTACTAAAAGTATTTGTCAGAGGGCTGAAGAGGGGTTATTGAGGTGGTTTGGTCATTTAGAGAGAATGGATCAAAGTAGAATGACTTGGAGAGCGTATAAATCTGTAGGGGAAGGAAGGCGGGGTAGGGGTCATCATAGAAAAGGTTGGAGGGAAGGGGTAAAGGAGGTATTGTGGGCGAGGGGCTTGGACTTCCAGCAAGCATGTGTGAGCGTGTTAGATAGGAGTGAATGGAGACGAATGGTTTTTGGGACATGACGATCTGTTGGAGTGTGAGCAGGGTAACATTTTGTGAAGGGATTCAGGGAAACCAGTTAATTGATTTAGTTGGACTTGAGTCCTGGAAATGGGAAGTCCAATGCCTGCACTTTAAAGGAGGGGTCTGGGATAGTGACAGCTGGGAGGGACAATTCTCAGCTGTCGTATCTGAGCTCCTCTGCAAAGACAGTGATTATGTATGAGTGTGGTGAAAGTGTTGAATGATGATGAAAGTATTTTCTTTTTGGGGATTTTCTTTCTTTTTGGGTCACCCTGCCTCGGTGGGAGACGGCCGACTTGTTGAAAAAAAAAAAAAATTACCATCCTACTAAACACTTGTTACAATGTAATATCATCATATTGTAATTTGAACAGTGTAATATCATCATATTGTATTTTGAACAATCAAATATATAATTTGACCAGTGTAAAAATCATCATATTGTAATTTGAACAATCATATATATCTAAAATAAACTCAATAAATTTCTCAAATATTATGTACATAGTCTATAAGTCATTAGATTAAACTGCCCCTAATGTCATGGCATGTCAATGGCTCTCCTTGCACTTCAGTTTATGATTGTAACTACAAAATTTATGTAAAATTGTAATGAAATAAAATTTGTTTGTTTGTAAAAGAGGAGGCAGTTAGGGTAAGATATACAACTATTGGAGGATAGATGAGCTAGTGAGAGTGTAGGTAATGGGGTCAAAGATGTATGGGGTAGGTTAAAGAATGTAGTGTTAGAGTGTTCAGCAGAAGTTTGTGGTTACAGGAAAGTGGGTGCGGGAGGGAAGAAGAGCGATTGGTGGAATAATGATGTAAAGAGAGTAGTAAGGGAGAAAAAGTTAGCATATGAGAGGTTTTTACAAAGTAAAAGTGATGCAAGGAGGGAAGAGTATATTTAGAGAAAAAGAGAGTGGTGAAGCAATGTAAAAAGAGAGCAAATGAGAGAGTGGGTGAGATGTTATCAACAAATTTTGTTGAAAATAAGAAAAAGTTTTGAAGTGAGATTAATAAGTTGAGGAAGCCTAGGGAACAAATGGATTTGACAGTTAAAAATAGGAGAGGAGAGTTATTAAATAGAGAGTTAGAGGTATCAGGAAGATGGAGGGAATATTTTGAGGAGTTGTTAAATGTTGATGAAGACAGAGAAGCTGTGATTTCGTGTATAGGGCAAGGAGGAATAACATCTTGTAGGAGTGAGGAAGAGCCAGTTGTGAGTGTGGGGGAAGTTCGTGAGGCAGTGGGTAGAATGAAAGGGATAAGGCAGCTAGGATTGATGGGATAAAGATAGAAATGTTAAAAGCAGGCTGGGATATAGTTTTGGAGTGGTTGGTGCTATTATTTAATAAATGTATGGAAGAGGGTAAGGTACCAAGGGACTTGCACAGAGCGTGTATTGTTCCTTTGTATAAAGGCAAAGGGGACTAAAGAGAGTGCGAAAATTATAAGGGAATAAGTCTGTTGAGTATACCAGGTAAAGTGTATGGTAGAGTTATTATTGAAAGAATTAAGAGTAAGACAGAGAGCAGGATAGCAGATGAACAAGAGGCTTTAGGAAAGGTAGGGGGTGTGTAGACCAAGTGTTTACAGTGAAACATAAAGGTGAACAGTATTTAGATAAGGGTAAAGAGGTTTTTGTATCATTTATGGATTTGGAAAAGGCGTATGATAGAGTGGATAGGGGGGCAATATGGCAGATGTTGCAGGTGTATGGAATAGGAGGTAGGTTACTGAAAGCAGTGAAGAGCTTTTATGAGGATAGTGATGCTCAGGTTAGAGTGTGTGGGAGAGAGGGAGATTATTATGTGTGATGTCACCATGGTTGTTCAATATATTTATAGATGGGGTTGTAAGAGAAGTGAATGCGAGGGTCTTGGCAAGAGGTGTGGGTTAAAAGACAAAGAATCAAATACAAAGTGGGAGTTGTCACAGTTGCTTTTTGCTGATGACACTGTGCTTTTGGGAGATTCTGAAGAGAAGTTGCAGAGGTTAGTGGATGAATTTGGTAGGATATGTAAAAGAAGAAAATTGAAAGTGAATATTGGAAAGAGTAAGGTGATGAGGATAACTAAAGGATTAGGTGATGAAAGATTGGATATCAGATTGGAGGGAGAGAGTATGGAGGAGGTGAATGTATTCAGATATTTGGGAGTGGATATGTCAGCAGATGGGTCTATGAAGGATGAGGTGAATCATAGAATTGATGAGGGGAAAAGGGTGAGTGGTGCACTGCGGAGTCTGTGGAGACAAAGAACTTTGTCCATGGAAGTAAAGAGGGGAATGTATGAGAGTATAGTTATACCAACACTCTTATATGGGTGTGAAGCATGGGTGATGAATGTTGCAACGAGGAGAAGGCTGGAGGCAGTGGAGATGTCATGTCTGAGGTCAATGTGTGGTGTGAATATAATGCAGAGAATTCGGAGTTTGGAAATTAGGAGGAGGTGCAGGATTACCAAAACTATTATCCAGAGAGCTGAGGAGGGGTTGTTGAGGTGGTTTGGACATGTAGAGAGAATGGAATGAAACAGAATGACTTCGAGAGTGCATAAATCTGTAGTGGAGGGAAGGCGGGGTAGGGGTCGGCCTAGGAAAGGTTGGAGGGAGGGGGTAAAAGAGATTTTGTGTGCGAGGGGTTTGGTTTTGTCGGATTGATTGTTCTGTTTTTGGATATTTTTTTAGTTCCTAGAATTTCAGATAAGGTTTTCCAGGTCTTTTTCATATCACCTTTTAAGTTATGCAATCTGTTCTCATAATACAATTTTTTTGACCTTCTTATCAGGCTGGTTAGGTTTGATGAGTAACGTTTTGTTTGGTCTCTAGTTATTTGTCCCATTCTGTACTGTTTTTCATATAGGTGCTTTATATTACTGGATTTGAGGATGCTGAGTGTTAGCCAGGGACTGTTCAGTCTCTTAGCTATGATATGTTTAGTTTTTTTTTGGGCAATGCATGTTATAGTGGTATTGGGTCTTTTTTAAAAAAAATATTAATACATTCATCAGTATCTCTATAGATTTCTAGCTCATTGTGCCAGTCGATGTTTGTCATTGCTGTTATAAAGTTATTAATAGCTGTCTCATTATGTAGTCTGAAGGTAACTTTAGTAGAGTCTTGGGGCATTTTACTTTTACTTAGGTTGGTTATGAGAAAGGTAGGGTAGTGGTCTGTGGTGTTATCTGTGATTATGCCTGATTTTAAAGGGGATATGGAGTTAGTCTAGATTTGGTCTAATAAGGAGATACTATGTTAAGTAAAAGGACACAAATGCAACTAATGTGACATTTTATTGTGGCAACGTTTCGCTCTCCAGGAGCTTTTTCAAGCCGTTACAAACGATACGGCTGCGTCAGAATTTATGTAGGAGAAACAGCAAGAAACCTCGGAATCTGAACAACGCCTGCGTACAACACCGAAATTCCAACAATCATCTCATGAAATTCAAAGACGCCCGACTAGTAATCAAAGAAACTAATTTCCATAGATGTAAGTGCCTTGAATCAGCACTTATCGCTGTTTATAACACAATTAAACAAAACAAAGGCAGCTTCACCATCTCTGAAGTCTTAGCAAGAATCCTCCTGAAAACAGTGAACCCTACCATCACATAGTCTCTCCTGCTAATTCAACACAAGCACATCGTAGATGTGGAACACTCCTACAGGCCTTCTCTTTTCCAACCTCCAGCAGAAATATTTGTCTAACCTATTTTTATACTACCCATGTAATTGTTTTATCACCTTTTACTCATGTGCAAATTGATTGTTCTACCTTATTGTATTACTACTACTACTACAACTTATATCACTACTACTTCTACCACCACTAGTATTTCACCTCACTTGGAGGGTATATATATATATACCCTCTGTGTCCATGTATCGCTTGTAACGGCTTGAAAAAGCTCCTGGAGAGCGAAACGTTGCCACAATAAAATGTCACATTAGTTGCATTTGTGTCCTTTTACTTAACATATTGTCGGTAATTCTACCAATATTATTACAAGGAGATACTAGTCTCCAAGATTCTTGTAGGTTTTGTTACTGTTGGTAGCAGCAAGCAGTTGTTCATGGTGTTTGTGAATTCAGTTACTTGTGGGTCCTGGTCATGCAGGAGATTTATATTGAAGTTGCCTGTGAGCAGTAAGTGGTCTTTGTTCATGTGTGCATCAGTTATCATGCTTTCTAATTTTTCACTGAATCGGTAAATGTTTGACTGTGGTACTCTGTAGATGTTTTTCACTGTAAGAGGTTTTTGTAGAACTTTGGATTTACTTTTAGCTATAATATATTCTCCATGTTCATCCCTTGTGCAAGTGTTATTGATACATTCAAGTTGATCTGAGTAGTGTATAGCTGTTCCACCTCCTTGCTGGTCTGGCATACAGTTGTGTATGGCTGTGTAACCAGGAATGGCATAGACATCTGTAGTACCATGCTTTAGCCAAGTTTCGGTGAGAGTAATGATAGACATACTGAATGCAGGGAATTTAGTAATGCTGTGAGGTCATCGTAATGTTTGCTCAAAGATCTGACATTGTAATTAAAGACAATTATATTATTGTTGGCTCTGAGTAGTGTCCTTGCTTGTTCTGCTGTGTAATAATTACAGTTGCTGTGAGATTCATGTAAGTCATTTAATAAGAGGTTGATATCAGGATCAGTGCTTGTAATCATAAGATTGAGTGTGATTCTATGACTAGACTTAAGAATAAAACAGTGCAAATAGAGTTCTTAGCACGTGAATTAGTACCTTAGTTATTTTAACAGTTATGAATATATGAACCAAGGTAGTTATTTTAAATCTAAAAATATAGGAGCAAGTGAATATAATAGTCAAACAATAACAGTAAAACACTTTAGCACCTGAATTAGCACCTTAATTATTTTTAAAGCTAAAAGTAAAGGAGTTACTGAATAAAAGGCAGTACAAAGTATTGGTATGTAGAGAACTATTCTGAGAGAATATATAGGGACTAACTTAAGAAGTGGTAAACAATATAAAATGTACAGACAGTAAATATGATGTAAAATAAATTTAGAAGTAAGATTTGACTTATAGCACAAAATTTAAGCAAACAATAGCACTAAATAAAAAGTACATAGTATATGAGGTAGTTGGTACTAGCTAGTAAAAGTTAGTACAAGGAATTGCATAATAATTTAATAGGAGCATACACTAAATACAGTACACGTAGATCATATGTTAAGGACACTTAATTAATCTGTCACGGAAATGTCGGCTTTTCTAAGGAAGTTGAAGAGATAATGTTCATTTGATTTAGTATATTGGTAACCTAGTGCTGTTTTTCTAACTAGTATTTTCCCATCTCGAGTGAAGCACTGATGGATTTTGTTCTCCTGCTTAAGTTTTCTCAACCTGAACAGAAGGTTTTGACATTTTCTCGTCAGGCAGTCGTTGATGTACACTCCAGTTTTTCACTTTAATTGCTGCTTGAATTAGATCTTTTTTTGTTTCATTTGAATGAAGTCTGATCATAATACTATGTTTACTACCTTGTTTTCCTAGCAATCACATTTCTTCAACTTCATTGCTGTGCACAATAACTTGTAAGTGGTCATTTATTATCCTGATGGCAATATCTTTGCACTGGGCTTAGGTTATGTCTCTGGGAATGTGAGGGCTGTTTATTATAACTGCATCAGACAACTTATCTTGTTCGGTTTTGTCATCTTGGAAATCAAGGTAATCATTCAGTCGAGTGTGCATGTTGTTTTTCCAGTCCTTGATTGCTTCTTCCACCTTCATATTCAGGGTTGTTATTTGCTCGGTGTGACTGGCTATAGCTGTTTGTAGAGTATTTTCTGTGTCAGTACTTCCCGATGTAATCTTCTCTTCAAGGTTTTGAATCTTGATCTTGAGGTTGGTTACCTTGGATTCATATTGTACTAGTGTTGCTTTTATATCTTTATTTTCAGTTTCTAGGGCGACAATGTACAGTGATTCCTCGTGTTTCGGTGTTTCCATATATCGGTGATTTCGTGTTTCGGTTGCTTTTTTCAGTCTGTTTCCCTCGTGTATCGGTCCGTACCAGACCTGTCCGCCTGCCCGCGCTTGCGCTCCTCGCCCCGTGCAGGACACCAGTCTAGCGTTGTTTACCATTGAGAGAACATTACCCAGCGTGCTCTTTCAAACATTTCACAATAAATTTACTCTGTTTATTGCTGGTTTAGTGATTGTCACTGTGAAATAAGTCACCATGGGTCCAAAGAAGCTTCCTAGTGGCACCCCAGTGGTAGCATTCATGCAGGGAGTGTAGCATTCATGCAGGGAGTGTAGCAGGCATGCAGGGAGTGTAGCATTCATGCAGGGAGTGTAGCATTCATGCAGGGAGTGTAGCATTCATGCAGGGAGTGTAGCATTCATGCAGGGAGTGTAGCATTCATGCAGGGAGTGTAGCATTCATGCAGGGAGTGTAGCATTCATGCAGGGAGTGTAGCATTCATGCAGGGAGTGTAGCATTCATGCAGGGAGTGTAGCATTCATGCAGGGAGTGTAGCATTCATGCAGGGAGTGTAGCATTCATGCAGGGAGTGTAGCATTCATGCAGGGAGTGTAGCATTCATGCAGGGAGTGTAGCATTCATGCAGGGAGTGTAGCATTCATGCAGGGAGTGTAGCATTCATGCAGGGAGTGTAGCATTCATGCAGGGAGTGTAGCATTCATGCAGGGAGTGTAGCATTCATGCAGGGAGTGTAGCATTCATGCAGGGAGTGTAGCATTCATGCAGGGAGTGTAGCAGGCATGCAGGGAGTGTAGCAGGCATGCAGGGAGTGGGGATTCCCCTTCCAAACACTAACCCCTCCCCCTGTTCTCCTCCCTATCTTCCAGATGCCAGCAACTCTCTTCAATAATGGTAAGTAAATGTTATTTATTATTCTGTTATTTATTATTTATTATGTAGTAGTATTTATAATTACAGGTATGTGTTAATAATGTTGTTTTGTGTATGTAGAACTATAATTAAAATGTATTTTTTGTAAACATTTTTGGGTGGAACGGATTAATTGTATTTACATTATTTCTCATGAGAAATAAGGTTTCGAGTTTCGAAGTTTTCGAGTTAAGGTCTAGTTCCTGGAACGGATTAAGACCGATAGTCGAGGGACCACTGTACAGTGGACCCTCGGTTTTCGTGCATCTCCAAACTGGAACATTTATGTAAATGTATTTTTGTAAGTGCTTTTGTAAGTGTACTTTTGGGGGTCTGAAACAACTAATCTAATTTACATTTGTTCTTATGGGAACATTCATTCGGTAATGGCACTCAAACAGCATTCTGGAAAGAATTTTCAACGAAAACCGAGGGTCCACTGTATTTCCTAATAGTGTGAAGAAAGTGGAGTTGGAGAGAGACTCGGCCATGTTTGGTGTTATTGTTATTGTCGGGCCCCAGGCGGTGGTTAGGGGGGTTGATGATACACTGGCATCCTGCTGGGTTGACATGTTGAGTTGCAGAGTCCTTTGTGTTATTTTTTTGTTACTTTTGTTGTTTCTTCTGCGATTTCCTTTCATAGTATCACTAAAGTAACTACTGGTGAAGCTATGGAGGAGAAAGCTTTATTTTCCTGAGCTTGGGCTAAGTATTCGTCTGGCAGTGGAGGCGGTGTTTGGGTTTGCAGGGCTGTCTTCCTTAGATCTTCAATTATGACAAGGTTTGGGTTGCATTCCTAGTATTCCTGGGTCATTTTGTGTTCTTCATGGGTTCGTGCAGTTGTACCTTTAATTAGACCATCACAAGCTTTGATGAGCGCTGTTTTTATTTTTTTTACCCTTTAGGGGTTTTGGCCGTACTAGTACGGCTTACGCGCCAGGGTTTTCATCGTACTAGTACGCCTAAATTCTAGCGCCCTCAAATCAAGGAGAAACAGGCTGTTAGGCCTAGATGTGAGAGAATGGGTCTGTGCGGTCAGTGTGCGCAGTATAAAAAAAATCCTGCACCACACAGTGCATAATGAGGAAAAAAACCTGTTTTTGGTTTAAAACAGCGACTTTACAGTCTATTTTCGTATGGTATTTATGCTTGTATTCTCGTTTTCTTAGTCTCATTTGATAGAATAGATGACATATTACAGAAATAGAGATAATTTTCACTGGTTTCACGATGACAAGTACCTTGAAACTGAGCGCAAAGTAGCGAAAATGTTTGATTTTGGCAGATGTTCAAGAGTAAACAAATCACACCATGTGTCTAATACACATCAACTGGGTAGTCTAATAGTCTTGCACAAGTGTGCTGATATTATTTATACCATTTTTAAAATGATGCAGTTGTATACGTAACAGTAAATCTTCTATTTTTTTGTGAGAATAAAAATTCAAAATGGAAAGCAAAAGTAATGTAAAAGGGGCCTGGAGACGTGACTAATGAACAGATAAAATGTTATTTGAGGTGCCAGGAATGTCTGTCTCATTTATTCTGGACCCTATTTTGAAATTGGCATCTTTTGAAATTTGTGTGAAATTGGCCAAATTGCGAATTTCTGACCACCTTATTGGGTAGTTAAAATTGGTAAATTTGCAGTTTCTTGTACTCATTTGATAGAACAAATGAAATTCTAGCGAAATAGCTATAATTTTAGTAGACTGAAACATTGAAATTTGCCGAAAATAGGGCTCAAAATGGGTGAAATCGCTGATGCGTAAATGTCATCGATACCGCGAACTTCGCAAAAGCATAATTCCGTTAGTTTTCGATTAAATTTCATAATTTTGGTGTTATGATCGGAAAAAGATTCTCTATCATTTCATAAGAAATTTTTTTTTTTTTTTCCGAAAAATTTGCAACCCTGAGAACGAGTTTAGGAGAGGGCCTGGCGACCCCCAAAGGGTTAAGAGAAAGAGCTGCTAGGATGCCGCCACTGCCGCTGACATAAACAATATAAATAACATTAAAACATGGTAATTACTCCAGGTTGAATAATATTTGGCATTATACCGAGCGGTCCAACAGAGGTATGAAGAGGATATGGGATACAAGTACCATCCTCCTATCTGTCTTGGGGGCTTATATTAGAGAAAATGTAGTGTAGCACAGGGATGTGATATACACTCGTAATGCACCAAAACTGAAACAAAAAAGCTATTCTCTCAAATTTTTTTTTTTTTTTGGAAAGTACTCATTTTCATTGATTATCTCGGAAGGTATTCATTTTTATCTTAGCATAGCGGCATTAACCCTTTGAGGGTCGGTCACATACTAGTACGTCATTGCAGCCAGGGTCGGTCACGTACTTGTACACATAAATTCGAGCGCCTTCAAATTGAGTGTGAGACAGTTGGTAGGCCTGCATGTGATAGAATGGGTCTATGTGGTAAGTGTGCGCAGTAGGAAAAAATCTATGCACCCACATTGCATTGTGGGAGTAGTAATTCAGTGCGCCTTTGTCACCAAGCCAAGCGGTAAGGAATACCTCACTCTCCGTCACTGTGGGTGGTGGGGAAGGTGGTGGGGATGGGGGAAGGCAGTGTGGGTGGTAGAGAAGAGATCGTGGGTTTGTGTAAACAGCATGGCTGGCTGGCTGTCTGTCTGTGTCTCTGTCTGTCTGTCTGTATGTCTGGCTGGCTGGCTGTGTCTGTCTGTCTGTATGTCTGTCTCACATAAATACAATTATACATAGTGTAAATTACCTAGGATAACCCAAAAAATCCAGACTGGCAAATAATATGTATCAGGACTCAGATGTGATGCAGTGACTACTGAGTCGTGAGTAACACATGTTGGTTCACTAGTGGCTCTCTCCGAGACAGAGAGACAAGCAGACACATAGACAGACATGTTTATGTGTAAAGTGAAAACAAATAAAGGGAAGGTAGTGTACCCTCATCAAATGTCACCACTGTCATTAGTGGAGTGATAAGACGAGGCTCACCCCTCATCAAATGTCACCACTGTCATTAGTGGAGTGATAAGATAAGATAAGACAAGGCTCACCCCTCATCAAATGTCACCACTGTCATTAGTGATAATTCTGAGTAACACACACGTCTTACACCATGCTTCAATTATTATTATTATATTCTCTCGTGTATCCTAGGTAATTTGCACTATGTATAATTGTATTTATGTGTACCTGTGAGACAGAGACAGAACCTGCCAGTCGGCCGGCCAGCCAGCCAGCAGTTATTGTGTAGTATACACGGAGTGTATATATCCAAAATATGGCTTATATTGGTCTCACAGGCCATAAAAGTTACTTGAAAATTAAAATGTTAAAAAATAAAACAAAAAAGTAGAAAAAATAAATAAACTATTACCGGGTGACCAGCAGTCGGCGATGTTGCCATAAGCGGTTCACTTTCTGTCAACTTCACGCCTCCATATCTTGATAAGTATTGATCGCAAAAATTATTTTTTTAGCCTATAAAACTCAGAAAAAAAAGACCTCTATCATTTCATTAGAAAAAATAATTTTTTTTTTTTTTTCAAATATTTTTCGACCCTGAGAACGAGTTTGGGAGAGGGCCCCTCGACCCTGAAATGGTTAGCCCTTTCAGGGTCGACAGGCCCTCTCGGAAACTTGTGCGATCAATACTTATTGAGATATGGAGGCGTGAAGTTGACAAAGTGAACTGCTTACGGCAACATCGCTGACTGCCGGTCACCCGGTAATAGTTTATTTATTTTTTTCTACTTTTTTATTTTACTATTTAACAGTTTATTTTTTCAAGTAACTTTTATGTCCTGTGAGACCAATATAAGCCATATTTTGTATATATACACAATAACTGCTGGCTGGCTGGCTGGCTAGGATACACGGAGAATATAATAATAATAATAATAATAATTGAAGCATGGTGTAAAACGTGTGTGTCTCAGTCTTATCACTCCACTAATGACAGTGGGGACATTTGATGAGGGTACACTGCCTTTGTTTTATTTTTTTTCACTGTTTCATCTGTCTGTCTGTCTATCTGTCTGCTTGTCTCTCTTTGTGTCTCTCTCTGTCTCAGAGAGTCACTAGTCAGAGAGAGTCTCTGCGTCACATCTGAGTCCCGATACATATTATTTGCCAGTCTGGATTTTTTGGGTTATCCTAGGTAATTTACGCCAGCCAGCCTGCCAGCCAGCCAGTCAACCAGCTGGTCAGCCAGCAAGCCAGCTGGCCAGCCAGCCAGTCAGCCGTGCTCCCTTCTCTACCATCCCCACTGCCTTTACCCCCTTCCACTGCCTTCCCCACCACCCACACTACCGGAGAGCAAGGTATTCCTTACCACTTGGCTTGGTGACAAAGGTGCACTGAATTACCACTCTCACAATGCAATGCGGGTGCATAGATTTTTTTCCTACTGCACACACTTACCACATAGACCCATTCTATCACATGTAGGCTTACCAGCTCTCTCCAGCTCAATTTGAAGGTGCTAGAATTTATGCGTACTAGTACGGCACCAACCCTGGAGCGTAAAACGTACTATTACGGCACCGACCCTGAAAGGGTTAGTAATGGTAGGAATGCAATGAATTTCACAGACAACATAAAAGAATGATTGATTTACAAACTCGTGAAGTTATTTTTGAAATACAGTGGACCCTCGCTATTCGAACACCAAAACTCACCCTTTTATGTAAGTTTATTATTGTAAGTGCTTTTATAAGTGAATTTTTGGGGGTCTGAAATGGACTAATCTAATTACACCATTCCTTATGGGAATAAATTCGTTTGGTAACAGCACTTGAACAGCATTCTGGAATGAGGGTGAGTTTTGGAGTGTTTGAATAGAAAGGGTCCACTGTATCACAATTTGTTTTTGATTTGTGTGTAAGTTTATTCAGGTATACACAAATACAGTTACATAGATTATCATACATAGCAGCATATGTGTAGAGAACCTAGGATAACAAAAAAACAGTGTAAGTGACTTATTTCCAGTACCTGGCTTGGGGTTGCCATATATGATTTTTAGGAAAATATTTTTTTTCTCTCAATTGTTTGTTGGGCTATCTTATTGAAACTTGGGCAATGTATGATAGAAAGATGCTCCTTAACATACACCAAAAATGAAAGAAATAGGACAATAAATAAGGAGTTCACCTCTCAGCCATTAGCCGCCCCTTAGTGGTATATTTTTGTTTTTTTTGGTCTCGTTTGATAGAATGGAAGATATATTACAGAAATACATATGATTTTGATTGGTTTCATAAAGAAAAGTACCTTGAAATTGAGCTCAAAGTAACAGAATTTTTTTATTTTTGCCGTGTTCAACAGTAAACAAATCACATCACCATCCAGTACGTGTCCAACTGGATAGTCTAATACACAGTCATGAATGGGATGACATTATTTATACAATTATTACAATAATGCAGTAGTCTGCATACAGTGGACCCTCTGTTTTTGTTTTTCTCCGCTATCGCCGATTTCAGTTTTTTCGGACTTCGTGGAAATATTGGCTCCGTTTTCGCCGATTGGCTCCATTTTTGTTGATGGTACGGATCCTGTCCAGTGCCCAGCGCACATACAAAGCCCGCAAGCCCACCTCCCACGCACATTCTCAGACAGTGTAGCATTGTTTCTGGTTGAGTGAACATTATCCTGCAAGTTCATACAAAACATTTCTTAACAATCCATTGTTTTTGGCACTTAATTATTGTGTGTGACTACTAAATAAGCCACCATGGGCCCAAAGAAAGCTCCTAGTGCCAGTCCTTTAGTAAAGAAAGTGAGGAACACCGTAGAACTGAAGAAAGAAATAATAGAAAAATATGATAGTGGCATACATATTGCCATGCTCGGCAGGATATACAATAAGGCCCCCATCAACCATCAGTTCCATTGTGGCGAAGAGAAAAGAAATCACGAAAGCTGATGTTGTGAAAGGGGTGAATATGATAACGAAACAGAGACCACAAAAAATTGAAAATATGGAGAAATTGTTGTTGGTATGGATAAACCAAAAACAGCTAGCGGGTGATAGTGTTGTGCAATCCATCATATGTGAAAAAGCAAAGTAGTTGCATGTCGATCTTATCAAGAAAATGCATGGAACCAGTGCTGATGCTGGTGAATTTAAGGCCAGCAAAGGCTGGTTTGAAAAATTCAAGAAGCGAAGTGGCATACACAGTGTTGTAAGGCATGGTGAGGGTGCCAGTTCAGACAAACATGAGGCTGAAAAATTTGTGCGCAAATTCAAAGAATATGTACCAGCTGAAAAATTTGAACCCGAACAAGTGTTTAATTGTGATGAAACAGGCCTGTTTTGGAAGAAAATACCAAACAGAACCTACATCACGCAGGAGGAAAAGGCACTGCCAGGACACAAGCCTATGAAAGACAGTCTAACTCTCTCATTCTATAGTAATGCTAGTGGGGATTTAAAATTGAAGCCTTTACTTGTGTATCGCTCTGAAAATCCCAGTGTGTTCATGAAAAACAGTGTCGTCAAGACTAAATTGTGTGTGATGTGGAAGGCTAACAGTAAGGCATGGGTCACGAGGGAAATTTTCCTGGATTGGTTTAATCAAGTGTTTGGTCAGTGTGTGAAGAAATACCTCCAGGAATAGAAACTACCACTCAAGTACCTCCTGGTAATGGACAATGCTCCTGCTCATCATTCAGACATGGAAGACCAATTGTCTAAGGAATTCAGTTTTGTAATAGTGAAGTTCTTGCCTCCTAACACCACTCCTCTCATCCAGCCCATGAACCAGCAGATCATTGCAAACTTCAAAAAACTGTACACCAAATCAATTTTTCAAAGGTGCTTTGACATTACCTCAGACTCTGAATTGACCTTAAGAGAGTTCTGGAGGGATAACTTCAATATCTTCCATTGCATAAGCCTTATAGATAAGGCTTGGGAGGGAGTGACTTCCAGGATGATGAACTCTGCTTGAAGAAAGTTGTGGCCAGATTGTGTCCAAGAGAGGGATTTTGAAGGGTTTGAGGCTGACCCTGAGGAGCCTGTGGAAGTTGTGGAAAGTATTGTGGCATTGGGGAATTGCATGGGGTTGGATGTAAGTGGCGAGGATGTGGAAGAGTTGGTGGAGGACCACAATGAAGAGCTAACCACTGAAGAGCTGCAAGAGCTTGAGCTGAAACACCATCAAACCACAACTCAGGAAATTGCTTCAGTGGTGCCCTCTTGCTAAGGTGCCCTCTTCAAAGATTAAGGAGATTTGTGCAATGTGGACTATGATGCATTCATTTGTGGAGGAACATCACCCTGACAAAGATGTTGCAAGCCGTCTCAGCAACATGTACAATGACAATCTCTTGTCCCATTTCAGATACATTTTAAAGAGACGCCAGAAACAGAGCTCTCTGGACAGATATTTAATGCCACAGGTGTGCAGTGACTCTCAAGCTGGTCCTAGTGGCAGTAAAAGACAAAAAAGGGAAGTGACCCCTGATGAGGACTTGGTACCTAGAGTCCTTATGGAGGCGGATTCCCCTTCCAAAGAATAGCCTCTCTTCCCTCTCCCCTCCTCCCTGTCTTCCATCCAGCAACATCAATCTTCAGTAAAGGTAAGTGTCATGTTGAATGTTCATTCTTTTGTGCATGTAAATCTTTCTTTAAGGCCCCCCAAAAAAAAAAATTTTAATACTTCTGGGTGTCTGGAACAGATTAATTGAATTTACATTATTTCTTATGGGGAAAATGGTTTCAGTTTTCGCCGATTTCAGTTTTAGCCGATCTCTCTGGAACAGATTAAACATAAAAACGGAGGGTCCACTGTAACAGTAAATCTTTTTTTGTGTGTGTGAATAAAAATTCAAAATGGAAAGTAAGAGTAATATAAGTGGGGCTTTTAGATGTGACTTATGAACAGTGAAAATGTTATTTTAGTGCCAGGAATGTCTGCATTGTTTATTCTGGACCCTATTTTAAAATTGGCATCTTTTGAAATTTGTGTGAAATTGGCAAAATTTGCCAATTTCTGACCACTTTATTGGGTAGTTGAAATAAGTGAATGGGCAGTTTCTTGTACTCAGTCGACAGAATACAGTGGAACCTCGGCTTACGAGGGCCCCACCATGCAAATTTTTCAGGATACGAGCAGTCGCTCAGTCGATTTTTTGCTTCTGGATAAGAGCGAAATTTCAGGATGGAGTGGGCCTCAAGGGAGATTCCTTGATGCTGGTGAGGGGCTCTTGCTCTTGATCTAGGGAATTGGATCTGTGCTCCAGTTCTCTAAATTAATAATAATAATTATTATTATTATAATGTATTATAATGTTATTATAATAAATGATTTTTAGTAAATATTTTTTTCTCAGTTGTTTGTTGGGCTATCTTATTGAAACTTGGGCAATGTGTGATGGAAAGATACTTCTTAACGTTCACCAAAAATTAAAGAAATCGGACCATAAATAACGGAGCTCACTTCTCAGCCATTAGCCTCACCTTAGCAGTATATTTTCGTATGGTTTTTATGGTTGTATTCTCATTTTTTTTGGTCTCATTTGATAGAATGGAAGATATATTACAGAAATATATATGATTTTGATTGGTTTCACAAAGAAAAGTACAGTGGACCCTCAGTTTTTGTTCACCTTCACACTCGAACAATTATGTAAGTGTATTTTCGTAAGTGCTTTTGTAAGTGTATTTTTGGTGGTCTGAAATAACTAATCTAATTTACATTTGTTCTTTTGGGAACAAATTTGTTTGGTAACAGCACTCAAACAGCATTCTGGAAAGAATTTTCAACGAAAACCGAGGTTTTTCGTCAAAGTAGCAGAAATGTTAGATTCTTTGGCGATGTTCAAGAGTAAACAAATGATGTCACCATCCAATACCTGTCTGACTGGCCATTCCAATACACAAGTCATGAATGGGTTGACATTATTTATACAATTATTACAATAATGCAGTAGTCTGCATAACAGTAAATCTTCTATTTTTTGTGTGAATAAAAATTCCAAATGGTAAGCAAGAGTAACAATAATAATAATAATACAGTGGACCCCCGGCTAATGAACACCCCGGAAATCGTACAATTATGTAAGTATAATATTGTAAGTGCTTGTGGAAGTGTATTTTTGGGGGTCTGAAATAGACTAACCTACGTGACATTATTTCTTAAGGAAGTAAATTCGTTCGGTAATGGCACTTGAGCAGGCTTCTGGAATGAATTTTGTTCGTTAGCCGGGGGTCCACTGTACATATAATAATAATAGTACTATAATAATATATAATAATAATAAGAATAATATAATATGTATAATAATAATACATGTATAATAATAATGTACTATAATAATAATTATAATAATAGACGGCTTCGAAAGGCCATCACTAGATTGCAGTGAATACCACAACAATGCAGGAGCAGTTATGGCTGCCTCCATTTGACATATTTTATTCATTCTAGAGTATATATCAGGTTTCTATGTTATTTATAATGTTTATTATGTCTTAATAGATCAATTGTGATAGATAAATAAGCCATAGAGTTGATATTAGCGAAATATGGAAGGAGTATATATTTTGTCCTGTCTCCAAACTTTCTGCCTCCACCACCATTAGCCACATACGTAATGACATATTTTATTCATTCTAGAGTATATATCAGGTTTCTATGTTATTTATATTGTTTATTATGTCATATTAGATGAATTGTGATAGATAAATAAGCCATAGAGTTGATATTAGGGAAATATTGAAGTATTTTGTCATGCCTCCTGAGAGCCGGAACGGATTAATTGCATTTTAATTAATTTAAATGAGGAAAATTGACTCAGCATACATGCAAATTGGGATACGAGCAAGGTCACGGAACGGATTAAACTCGTAAGTAGAGGTTCCACTGTACAAGGAATACAGTGGTACCCCGGTTTACGTAATTAATTCGTTCCAGAATGCTGTTCAAGTGCCGTTACCAAACTAATTTGTTCCCATAAGGAATAATGTAAATTAGATTAGTCCTTTTAGACCCCAAAAATATACTTACAAAAGCACTTCCAAAAATACACTTACATAATTGTTCGAGTTTGGAGCAGTACGTAAACCGGGGGTCCACTGTACAGTGGACCCCCGAGTTTCGTAAAAACTTCACTCCTGAAGTCTGCTCAAGTGCCATTACCGAACGAATTTACTCCCTTAAGGAAAAATTTCACATAGGTTAGTCTATTTCAGACCCCCAAAAATACACTTCCACAAGAACTTACAAAATTATACTTACATAATTGCACGATTTCCGGAGTATTCGTTAACCGAGGGTCCACTGTACTAGCAAAATAGCTGAGTTTGGCATACCTGGAGAGGATTTTAGGGGTCAACGCCTCCACGGCTCGGTCTCAGACCAGACCTCATGGTGGATCAGGGTCTGATCAACCAGGCTGTTACTGCTGGCCGCACACAAACTGACATACGAACCACAGCCCGGCTGGTTAGGTATTAACTTTAGGTGCCTGTCCAGTGCCTTCTTGAAGACAGCCAGGGGTCTACTGGTAATCCCTTTTATGTATGCTGGGAGGCAGTTGAACAGTCTTGGGCCCCAACACTTATTGCGTTGTCTCTCAGTGTATGCGTGGCGCCCATGCTTTTCATTGGAGGAATATTGTATCTCCTGTCGAGTAAATTGCTTTCATAGGGAGTGATTTTCGTGTGCAAGTTTTGTACTAACCCCTCTAGGATTTTCCAAGTGTATACAGTTGACCCTCGGTTTTCGTGCACCTCCAAACTCGAACAATTATATAAGTATATTTTCGTAAGTGCTTTTGTAAGTGTACTTTTGGGGGATCTAAAATCACTAATCTAATTTACATTTATCCTTATGGGAACAAATTCGTTTGGTAACGGCACTCAAACAGCATTCTGGAAAGAATTTTCAACGAAAACTGAGGGTCCACTGTATTATCATGTATCTCTCTCGCCTGCATTTCAGGGAATACAAACCAAGGGCCTTCAATCGTTCCCAGTAATTTGGGTACCTTATCATACTTGTAGAATGGGCCAAAAATAGGGTGTAAATTGGGTGAAATCACCGATGCATAAATATTGCCATTGGGTTCAGAGTATTCTAACGTAACCACTCTGTAATCCGGCAAAGTCACTAATTCGGCACACTACAAGTCCCAATGATGCCGGATTAGTGATGGCCGACCAGTACTGACACTATACTGGTGATAATGGGACTGGCACTACACTGCTAATAATGGACTGACACTACACTGCTAATAATGGACTGACACTATACTGGTAATAATAATAATAATAATAATAATAATAATAGTTTATTGTGACAAGATACAAAGATTTACAATGGGTTATGAGATTACAAGAGGTGTACATTAGTGATGGCCAACCAGTTCTGACACTGTACTGGTGATAATGGACTGACACTACACTGGTAATAATGAACTGACACTTCACTGGTAATAATAGACTGACACTACACTGGTAATAATGGACTGACACTACAC
The DNA here is from genome assembly GCA_009830355.1 of Cherax destructor. Lineage (NCBI taxonomy): Eukaryota > Metazoa > Arthropoda > Malacostraca > Decapoda > Parastacidae > Cherax > Cherax destructor. The sequence continues at coordinate 15,919 of WNWK01007673.1, read as the reverse complement.
TGGTAATAATGGACTGACACTACACTGGTAATAATGGACTGACACTACACTGGTAATAATGGACTGACACTACACTGGTAATAATGGACTGACATTGCATTGGTAATAATGGACTAACATTGTTGACAGGTTGAACACCTGCAGGTGATGAATGGAAGCATCAAGAAACTGGTTGAAGCTGGCCAGGTGGTGGCTGTACAGCGAGACAGAAGTGGCCTCAGCTCCTCCAGAATAACTTTAGAAGATGGTCAACTCTACCTCCATACTCTACTGCGCCAGTCTCCACCCACCCATTCTTACACTCTCCAGGTAACTGTATTACACTTGTCACTAACTGTACCTCCACACACTACTACACCAGTCTCCACCCATCCATTCTTACACTCTCCAGGTAACTGTATTACACTTGTCACTAACTGTACCTCCACACTCTACTACACCAGTCTCCACCCATCCATTCTTACACTCTCCAGGTAACTGTATTACACTTGTCACTAACTGTACCTCCACACTCTACTACACCAGTCTCCACCCATTCATTCTTACACTCTCCAGGTAACTGTATTACACTTGTCACTAACTGTACCTTCAAACATTACTGCACCAGTCTCCACCCACCCATTCTTACACTCTTACACGGCTGAAAGAAAAACAGGAGATTGAAAACATCAAAGAAATAGGCGAGGAGGATATGGCTGGGATACTAAATTTTCGGAGAATAGGAGGGTACTTGAAGGGGAGAAATGAGCCAGTCAAACTGATTTTCAAGACAGAAATGGTGGGAACAAGATCCTGCAAGAGAAACCATGGCTGAAGGAATCATCAACATACAAGAGGGTGTTCCTAGAGGGGACAGAACAAGAATGGAATGACAGCAGCTGAGGGAGAAGACACAGAAACAAAACAGGTTAGGAAGAGAGACAAGGACAGAGTCAGCAGAGGACAACCAGAGCCGAGCAGAGCAACAAGCCCAAGCACACACAGAACCACTATCAGAACCCTACAGCCAAACACGCTATCCCAACACAAACCACAATCCACACTTACAGCTCCCACCCCACAATATGCTGTAGAATCTCACAACACACTACCAGGCTTCCCACCCCCACAGACCCCCCAAAACACAGTGTTGGAATGGAAACTGAAGGTATGGTACACCAACACTGATGGAATAACGAATAAGTGGGAGGAGTGGCACAAAAGAATCAAAGAGGCATCGCCGAACATCATAGCTCTCACTGAAATCAAGCTCACAGGAATGATAACAGATGCCATCTTTCCAATGGGATATCAGATCCTGAGGAAAGACAGAGGGAACAGAGGGGGTGGAGGAGTTGCTCTGCTCATCAAAAACCAATGGGATTTTGATGAGCTGGAGAGAGGAGAAGCAAGAGACTACATAATAGGATCACTTAACTCTGGAGGTCCCAAGGTGGTAATTGCAGTTATGTATAACCCACCACAGAACAGCAGGAGGCTAAGGCAAGAGTATGATGAGAGTAACAGAGCGATGGTTGACACACTGGCTGAAGTGGCCAGAAGGGCTCATGCGAGCAGGACAAAGCTACCGATTGTGGGTGACTTCAGTCACAAAAAAAATTGACTGGGAGAACTTGGAGCCACACAGGGGCCCAAAAACATGGAGGGCTAAAATGATGGTGGTACTGGAAAACCTCGTGTACCAACATGTAAGGGACATTACCAGAGAAAGAGAGAGAGGAAAGGATGAACCAGCAAGACTGGACCTAGTATTCACCCTGAGTAGTGTAGATATTGAGGACATCCCATATGAAAAACCCCTCGAGGCCAGTGACCACGTGGTTCTGAGCTTTGAATACATAGAGTTACAAGTGGAGAGGGAAGCAGGAAGGGCAGGACGAACAAAGCCAAACCAAAAAGGAGGGGACTTCAGAGCCATGAAGAATTTCCTGCATGAGGTTCAGTGGGACAGAGCACTGACAGGGAAGTCAGTAAATGAGATTTTGGAATATGTGACAACAATATTCCAGGAAGCTGAGGAGAGGTTTGTACCCAAGGGTAACAGAAATAACTAGAAGGCCAGAATGAGCCCTTGGTTCACTGAAAGGTGTAGAGAGGCCAGAACCAAGTGTGCTAGAGAATAGAAGAAGTATAGAAGACAAAGAACCTAGGAGAATAAGAAGAGCAGACATAGAGCCAGAAATGAATATGCACAGGTAAGAAGGAAGGCCCAATGACAATACCAAAATGACATAGCAGCGAAAGCCAAATCAGACCCAAAGCTGCTGTACAGCCACATAAGGAGGAAAACAACAATCAAGGACCAGGTAATCAGGCTGAGAAAGGAAGGAGGGAGACCACAAGAAATGACTGAGAAGTATGTGAGGAACTCAACATGAGATTCAAAGAAGTGTTCACAAAGGAGACAGAAGGGACTCCAGAAAGACGGAGAGGTGGGGTACACCATCAAGTGTTGGACACAATACAAACAACCGAGGAAGAAGTGAAGAGGCTGCTAAGCGAGCTAGATACCTCAAAGGCGATGGGGCCAGATAACATCTCTCCATGGGTCCTGAGAGAGGGGGCAGAGGTGCTATACCTGGAGTATACCTGGAGAGGGTTCTGGGGGTCAACACCCTCATGGCCCGGTCTGTGACCAGGCCTCATGGTGGATCAGGGCCTGATCAACCAGGCTGTTACTGTTGGCCGCATGCAAACTGACATACAAACCACAGCCCAGCTGGTCAGGTACTGACTTTAGGTGCTTGTCCAGTGCTATGTGCTACTATCCAGTGCTATGTGTGCTACAAACAACAATCTTCAACACACCTATCGAAAAAGGGCGACTACCTGAGGTATGGAAGACAGCAAATGTAGTCCCAGTTTTTAAAAAAGGAGACAGACATGAAGCACTAAACTACAGACCAGTGTCACTGACCTGTATAGTATGCAAAGTCATGGAGAAGATTATCAAAAGAGTGGTGGAACACCTAGAAAGGAATGAGCTTAACAACGACAACCAGCACGGTTTCAGGGATGGGAAATCCTGTGTCGCAAACCTACTGCAATTCTATGACAGAGTGATAGCAGTAAGACAAGAGAGAGAGGGGTGGGTAGATTGCATTTTCATGGATTGTAAGAAGGCTTTTGACACAGTTCCACACAAGAGATTAGTGCATAAGCTGGAAGACCAGGCAGGTATAACAGGGAAGGCACTGCAGTGAATCAGGGGATACCTGTAGGGAAGACAGCAGCGAGTCATGTTATGTGATGAGGTGTCAGAGTGGGAGCCTGTGACGAGCGGGGTTCCACAGGGGTCAGTCCTAGGACCGGTACTGTTTCTGGTGTTTGTAAATGACATGACGGATGGAATAGACTCAGAAGTGTCCCTGTTTGCAGATGATGTGAAGTTGATGAGAAGAATTCAATTGGATGAGGACCAGATGGAACTACAAAGGGATCTGCATACATGATAATATATACAGTGAACCCTCGAACATTGTAAGCCTTGCTCTTCGTAAATTTTGCCAATCATAATGTTTTTTCATCAAAATATTGCCTTGCGGATCATCATTTGCCTCACCAATCGTCAGTCATCTGGAACGCATTCATGCGGTCTCCCAGCATCAATGCGCACACAAGGGCTACTCAGTGTCAGTGTGCCATTGTGTCTGAGCGAGTGACCATCACCCCATGTGTTCATATGATTCATTTCATAATATTCCATCATTTTTTGTGCTTGCAACTGCTAAATAAGCCATCATGGGCCTAAAGAAAGCTGCTAGTGCCAGCCCTTTGGTAAAGAAGGTGAGAAACATGATAGAACTGAAGAAATAAATCATTGCAAGATATGAAAGTGGAGTGCATGTGGCCCATCTTGCCAGGATGTATGGGAAGCCCCATACAACCATCGCTTCCATCATGGTGAAGAAAAAGGAAATCAAGGAAGCTGTTGTTGCGAAAGGGGTAAATATGCTCACAAAAAAGAGATCGCAAATACTCGAAGATGTGTAGAATTTGTTGTTGGTGTGGATCAACCAAACACAGTTAGCAGGAGATAGTGTTATGCAGTCAATAATTTGTGAAAAGACAAGGTAGTTGCATGCCGATCTGGTACAGAAAATGCCTGCAATGAGTGCTGATGTTAGTGAATTTAAGGCCAGCAAAGGCTGGTTTGAGAGATTTAAGAAGCGTAGCGGCATTCACAGTGTGGTAAGCCATGGCGAGGCTGCAAGTTCTGACAAATGTGCAGCTGAAAAATTTGTGCAGGAATTCTAAGGGTATGTAGAGGCTGAAGAATTCCTCCCCCAACAAGTGTTCAATTGTGACGAAACAGGCCTCTTTTGGAAGAAAAAGCCAAAGAAGACCTACATCACACAGGAGGAAAAGGCACTGTCAGGACACAATCCTAAGAAAGACAGGCTAATGCTAGTGGGGATTTTAAAGTGAAGCCTTTACTGGTGTATCACTCTGAAAATCCCAGAGTGTTCAAGAAAAACAGTGTCACCAAGACTAATTTGTGTGTGATGTGGAAGGCTAACAGTAAGGCATGGGTCACGAGGGAAATTTTCCTTGATTGGTTCAATGAAGTGTTTGGCTTAGTGTGAAAAGATACCATATGGAAAAGAAATTGCCACTCAAGTGCCTCCTGGTAATGGACAATGATCCTGCTCATCCTCCAGACTTGGATGACCAAATGGTGGAGGAGTTTAGTTTCATCACAGTGAAGTTCTTGACCCCTAATACTACTCCTCTTATCCAACCCATGGACCAGCAGATCATTTCAAACTTCAAAAAACTCTACACCAAAGCAATGTTTCAAAGGTGCTTTGATGTGACCTCAGACACTGAATTGACCCTAAGAGAGTTCTGGAAAGATCACTTCAATATCCTCCATTGCATAGGCTTGGCAGGGAGTGACTTCCAGGATGATGAACTCTGCTTGGAGAAAATTGTGGCCAGACTGTGTCTAAGAGAAGGATTTTGAAGGGTTTGAGGCTGACCCTGACAACCCTATGCCAGTTGTGGAATCCATTGTGGCTTTGGGGAATTCCATGGGGTTGGATGTGAGTGGCGAGGATGTGGAAGAGTTGGTGGACGACCACAGTGAAGAGCTAACCACAGAAGAGCTGCAAGACCTTCAACTGCAACAGCAACAGACCACAGCTGATGAAATTGCTTCACAGCAGGAGGAAGAGAGACAGAAGGTGCCTTCTTCAAAGATTAAGGACATTTGTGCAAAGTGGAGTGAGGTGCAAACATTTGTGGAGGAACATCACCCTAACAAACCTATTGTAGGATGTGTCTGCGACATGTTCAATAACAATGCCTTGTCCCATTTTAAGCAAATTTTAAAGAGACGCCAGAAACAGAGCACTCTGGAACAATTTTTTGAGCGACAGACGTCCAGTGACTCAAGCTGGTCCTAGTGGCATTAAAAAACAAAGGAGGGAAGTAACCCCAGAAAAGGACTTGTTACCTGAAGTCTTTATGGAAGGGGATTAACCTTTCAAACACCAGGAAATTCTCCATCCTCTCCCCTCCTTCTGTCTTCCATACACCAAGAACAGTCTTTGTGGGGAAATGGACCAAACTTCCGGTTCGTAAGGACCAGAACTTGTGGGAAAATGGACCCCTCCGATATGGTGTACTGTAAAGTTGTTACTTAGCTTATTGATGAATCCAAGATGTTGCAGCCATCCCCAACACCTTCACAGAGGATACATCCAAGGCCTCATTCCCCACAGAGCTGTAAGGTAAAACATCAAGTGTGAGTCTATAATTATTGCCCCAAAGGAGCATATGCCCATATCTCAGTCATTTGATGGACTGAAAGGCGGTTTACTCACGGTTTTTGGGCGGAACGCCCATGAGTCACCGGGTGTATATGATAAATCTGCCTAAAGCAAATTATGCATTCCTAACTGCGCAGCTGGTGGCATCTAGGTTTAAGCAGACTTATCTGGGTATTTGTAACGGACCCTTAATTCACACCCGGATATCGCTGTCTTGTTTGAAGAACGCTGCTGAAAAGTCACTGCCTTGTTAGACGACACAAACTCATTGTCCCTTTACATTCTTCAATTTCAGTCTTTTAGCAGTAATAAGAAGCTGCGCACAGTTCTGAATATACCCCGATTTTATACACTAAACGTTCTGGAACAGAATTCTTATCCGATTTCCCGACGTTAGTGGAGATTGAGGGAGAACGAACGCACACGACGCATCTCTCTTTGTCCGGTTATACACCGCGCCGTGAGCCTTTCCCCTTAGGTATCTTAAAGCAATCTAATCTCTCCCACGCCCCGCAGCTCGGTCAAGCTGGGCATCGCTGAGGTCAGCTAAATTTCAACACTTGCAACCCACTGCAACAATTTGCAATTCAAGAGCTTGTGTTCTCTAAATATTTAGATCCCTGGAACACATGATTGCGATGTTCAAGTGTAGAAACTAATACAGCAGTTTACTATAACTTTCCTGCTAAGGTAAAGAGTAACATATCTCAATGTCTATCACTCATTACTTCACATTGGTTGCAACCCTGGTCAGCTACTACGTGACTCTTGGCTGTTTGGGTCTATCCATATGTTTTCAATTAAACTGTTGACCAGTAAACGTTGTTGATCAGGAAGCTAGGCACGTCGTCTGGCCCTTTCTAAGAGCTGGGCCCCTAAGGGCAGGGCCCTTTCTAAGGTCAGAAGTTGGTCTTCTTTCTAAGGTCAGAAAGGGCTGATACCCCCCTCTTTTGGAGAATTTTCTCTACACTGGGGGGCAGCGAAGGTTCACTGAAAGTGAACTACTCATCGCTTAACATTAATTTGATTTTCTCACTCGCCATCACTGCTGCTTGTCTTTTCTGAACAGCTTTAGTCTGTGTGGTTTCTGGAGAATCACTAATTTTATTCTTGTTGTCAACACTGTGTAATTCTAACGGCACTAATTTATCTATTGTCCGCTTATTCACTACACCTTTGCTCAAAACATCAACTGTCCTGATGATTCTATTAGCATCAGGATGTATGGTCACAATTTTTCCAAGAGGCCATTGGGACCTCAGACCATCATTGTTAATAATCACTGTCACCAGGTCCTAAGGACTTATAATTTTCTGGAACACCAGCTCCATAGAAGTGTTCTCTCAATGAGGTGAGATAGTCTTCTCGCCAAATTTTCTCCCAGCGTTTGAATTTACGTCTGAGTTGCTCAGGTTCGAAATGTGTAGGATCCTCTATGATTTCTTTATCATTCATGGGAGGAACAGGTTCGAGCCTTCTGCCATGTAGTAAATGAGATGGACTTAACACTTCTAAATTGTCCAGATCATCGGTAACATACGTTAAAGGTCTGTTGTTGACTCTATTTTCTATTTCAATTACGACTGTACGAAATTCTTCTAAGTCGATTCTGTGATGATGAAGAGTCTTCCTTAAACAACGTTTTACAATGCCTATCATTCTTTCGTAAAATCCGCCGTGCCATGGGGATTTAGGAGGAATGAATCTCCAACGACAATTGCGTTGATTCAGCATCTGTTGTACTTCAGGCTGCTCAAAGATCTTGTTTATGTAAGCAGCACCAGCAACAAAATTCGTTGCATTGTCTGATATCATCAGCCTGGGACATGCCCTTCTTGCTGCAAACCTTCTAAATAATTTGATAAAGGTTTCAGCAGACATATCAGTAGCTACTTCTAGATGTACTGCTCTAGTCGTAGCACAGGTGAACAAACAGATGTACACCTTTATAGGAATTTTGTCAACTGTTTTAGTTAAAATTATTGGTCCAGTGTAATCTACACCTGTCACCTCAAATGGAGTGACATGACATACTCTTTCAGAAGGGTATGGAGGTGGACCTGGATACTGACATACTCGCATATCATAATGACGACAAGTAATACAGTCTCTTATTTGTTTCTTCACACTTTGTCAACCTTGAGGTATCCAGTAGGATTGACGTATATGACAAAGAGTGTCAGCTAAACCACCATGTAACACGTTACTGTGGGCATTCTGAATAATCAGTCTTGTTAGCCAATGATTCTTGGGGATCAATACTGGATGCATTGTTTCCTTAGGTAGTGAAGAATTATGAATTCTTCCTCGACATCTTATAATCTTTTCTGAGTCGAGATAAAGTCCTAAAGAATTAATCATATCAGGTTTCTTTGGAGATTTATCCTGAGTTTCCAGAAATTTATACTCTGTAGAGAAAACATCTTTCTGTATTAACTTTATCCAGTATTTAATGGGTTCAAGTAATTCATAATTAGGTTTTATCCCTTTAATGAATTTAAAGACAAGAGCTGTAACTCTTAAGAGTTTACCCAAAGATGAGTATTTAGATCCATCAATGACTATTTCTTTTGTGTCTGTAGTATTTAAACAGATTATTTCTGCTGTGTTCAAACAGACTGTTTCTTCTGGCATAATGTAAGCTTTTTGCTGTGGCCAGTTATTTTCATTAGAGAGCCAGTTAGGTCCGTGGAGCCATAATTTATTATCCACAAAGTTCTTGAGTGGGACACCACGTGACAACATGTCAGCTGGGTTCTCTTGCGTAGAGACGTGGAGAAAGACATAGTCCTTCTGTATCTCTCTTATTTCTGCTACTCTATTCTGTACGTAGACCAACTTACTCTTATTATTTCTTAACCACTGGAGAACTGCTTCATTGTCACTCCAGATCACAGTTTTTTCAATAGTGTGATGATCAAGTACTTTGTTGAGATAGACAGCTAATTTTGTACCTACATAGAGTGCTGTCAGTTCCAATTGTGGTACTGTTCTGACCTTCAAGGGTGCAACCCTGGCCTTTGAAGTAATTAAAGGTGGATCCTCGGTTAACAAAATTAATCCGGTCCTGGAGCTATTACTTAATCTGAATCTTTCGTTATCTGAAACCTTATTTCCCATAAGAAATAATGTAAATACAATTAATTCGTTCCACAAAAAAATAATCACTCAAAATAAAAAAAAAATAACATTTACTTACCTTTATTGAAGAGACTTGCAGGCATCTAGAAGATATAGATGATGACTGGAGCAGGGTGTTAGTAGTTGGAAGGGGAATCCCCCTCCAAAAGGACTTCAGGTAACAAGTCCCTCTCTGGGGTTATTTCCCTTCTTGGTCTTTTAATGCCACTAGGACCAGCTTGAGAGTCACTAGACCCCTGCCTGGTAAAGTAACTGTCCACAGTCCTCTGTTTCTGGCGACTCTTCAACACTTTTCTGAAGTACAACATGGCTCTGTCACTGAAGTGGTTGCACAGAAGGCTCATTTCAGCTTGCTCAGGGTGGTATCTTTCAACAAATGTCTGCAACTCATTCCACTTTGTACACATCTCCTTAAGCACTGAAGAAGGCACCTCCTTATCTCTCTCTCTCTCCTCCTTTGAAGCAATAACCTCAGCTGTGGTCTGTTGCTGTTCCAGATGAAGCTCTTGCAGCTCTTCAGTTGTTAGCTCTACCCTGTGCTCCTCTACCAACTCTTCCACATCCTCACCACTCACCTCCAACCCCAGGCTGTTCCCCAATTCCACAATATCTTCCACAACATGTTCCACAACAGGCACAGGGTCGTCAGGGTCAGCCTCAAATCCTTCAAAATTCCTCTCTTGGACACAATCCGGCCACAGTGGTCTCCAAGTAGAGTTCAGAGTCCTGGAAGTCACTTCCTCCCAAGCCTTACCTATAAGGCCTATGCAATACACGATATTGAGGTGTTCTTTCCAGAACTCTCTTAGGGTCAATTCAGAGTCATTGGTCATATTAAAGCACCTCTGAAACAGTGCTTTGGTGTACATTTTCTTGAAGTTGGAAATGACCTGCTGGTCCATGGGCTGGAGGAGAGGAGTGGTGTTAGGAGGCAAGGGCAGGGCCCTTTCTAAGGTCAGAAAGGGCTGATACCCCCCTTTTGGAGAATTTTCTCCACAGTCTTCAATAAATGTAAGTGTCATGTTATTATTGTTTTATACTTGATGTCTCATTGTTGTCTGTATGTAAATCTATATGTAAGCTAAAAAAAATTTTTTTTGTTAATACTTTTGGGTGTCAGGAACGGATTAATTGGATTTACATTATTTCTTATGGGAAAAATGGTTTCGCTATTCATGAATTTCGACCTTTGGTAGACTCTGGAACAGATTAATCATGAAACTCGAGGGTCCACTGTAATGTGAATCCAATTAATCCATTCCTGCTGTCAGGGGGCATGACAAAATAGTACTTCAATATGATGCTATCATCAACTCTACGGCTTATTTATCTGTCACAATTCATCTAATATGACATAATAAACAATATAAATAACATAAAAACCTGATATACACTAGAATGAATAAAATACAGTGAACCCCCGGTTATCGTAATTTTTTTTATTATTATTAACACATCGGCTGATTCCCACCAAGGCAGGGTGGACCAAAAAAGAAAAACTTTCATCATCACTGTCTTGCCAGAGGGGTGTTTTACACCACAGTTACAAAACTGCAACATTAACACCCCTCCTTCAGAGTGCAGACACTGTACTTCCCATCTCCAGGACTCAAGTCCGGCCTGCTGGTTTCCCTGAATCCCTTCATAAATGTTACTTTGCTCACACTCCAACAACACGTCAAGTATTAACCCTTTGAGGGTTTTTGACGTACTAGTACGGCTTACACACCAGGGCGTTTGACGTACTAGTACGCCTAAATTCTAGGGCCCTCAAATCAAGCAGAAACGGGCTGGTAGGCCTAGATGTGAGAGAATGGGTCTGTGCGCTCAGTGTGCGCAGTATAAAAAAAATCCTGCACCAAACAGTGCATAATGAGGGGGGAAAAAAACTCCAACCGTATTTTTGGTTTAAAACAGCGACTTTGCAGTCTATTTTCGTATGGTATTTATGATTATATTCTCGTTTTCTTAGTCTCATGTGGTAGAATGGAAGATATACTAGAGAAATAGAGATAATTTTGATTGGTTTCTCAATGACAAGTACCTAGAAATTGAGCACAAAGTAGCGAAAATTTTCGATTTTTGGCGATTTTCAAGAGTAAACAAATCACGCCACACGTACAATACACATCAACTGGCGACTCTAATATTCTTGCACAAGTGTGCTGATGTCATTTATACTGTTTTTACAATGATGCAGTAGTATACATAACAATAAATCTTCAATTTATTGTGAGAATAAAAATTCAAAATGGAAAGCAAAGGTAATGTAAGAAGGGCCTGGAGACGTAACTAATGGACAGATAAAATGTTATTCGAGTGCCAGGAATGTCTGTCTCGTTTATTCTGGACCCTATTTTGAAATTGGCATCTTTTGAATTTTGTGTGAAATTGGACAAATTGCCAATTTCTGACCACCTTATTGGGTAGTTGAAATTGGTAAATAGGCAGTTTCTTGTACTCAATCAGTAGATGAAATGGAGTTCTAGCGAAATAGCTATAATTTTAGTAGACTGAAATATTGGAATTTGCCGAAAATAGGGCTCAAAGTCGGCGAAATCGCTGATGCGTAAATAGCATCGATACTGCTAACTTTGCGAGAGCATAATTCCGTTAGTTTTCCATCAAATTTCATAATTTTGGTGGCGTTATGATCGGAAAAAGATTCTCTATCATTTCATAAGAAAAAATAATTTTTTTTTTTCCGAAAATGTTTCGACCCTGAGAGAGAGTTAAGAATCGGGGTCTCGACCCTGAAAGAGTTAAAAACCATTTGTCTCCATTCACTCCTATCAAATACGCTAACGCATGCTTGCTGGAAATCCAAGCCCCTCGCACACAAAACCTCTTTTACCCCCTCCCTCCAACCTTTCCTAGGCCGACCCCGCCTTCCCTCCACTACAGATTTATGCACTCTCAAGGTCATTCTGTTTTGTTTTTGTTCCATTCTCTCTACATATCCGAACCACCTCAACAACCCCTCCTCAGCCCTCTGGATGATAGTTTAGGTAATCCTGCACCTCCTCCTAATTTCCAAACTCCGAATTCTCTGCATTATATTCACACCACACATTGACCTCAGACATGACATCTCCACTGCCTCCAGCCTTCTCATTGCAACATTCATCACCTATGCTTCACACCCATATAAGAGTGTTGGTATAACTATACTCTCATACATTCCCCTCTTTATTTCCATGGACAAAGTTCTTTGTCTCCACAGACTCTGCAGTGCACCACTCACCCTTTTCCCCTCATCAATTCTATGATTCACCTCATCCTTCATAGACCCATCTGCTGACATGTCCACTCCCAAATATCTGAATACATTCACCTCCTCCATACTCTCTCCCTCCAATATGATATCCAATCTTTCGTCACCTAATCTTTTTGTTATCCTCATCACCTTACTCTTTCCTATATTCACTTTCAATTTTCTTCTTTTACACACCCTACCAAATTCATCCACCAACCTCTGCAACTTCTCTTCAGAATCTCCCAAAAGCACAGTGTCATCAGCAAAAAGCAACTGTGACAACTCCCACTTTGTATTTGATTCTTTATCTTTTAACCCCACACCTATTGCCAAGACCCTCACATTCACTTCTCTTACAACCCCATCTATAAATATATTGAACAACCACGGTGACATCACACATCCTTGTCTAAGTCCCACTTTTACTGGGAAATAGTCCCCCTCCGTCCTACACACACTAACCTGAGCCTCACTATCCTCATAAAATCTCTTCACTGCTTTCAGTAACCTACCTCCTATTCCATACACCTGCAACATCTGCCACATTGCCCCCCTATCAACCCTATCATATGCCTTTTCCAAATCCATAAATGCCACAAAAACCTCTTTACCCTTATCCAAATACTGTTCACCTTTATGTTTCACTGTAAACACTTGGTCTACACACCCCCTACCTTTCCTAAAGCCCCCTTGTTCATCTTCTATCCTGCTTTCTGCCTTACTCTTAATTCTTTCAATAATAACTCTACCATACACTTTACCAGGTACACTCAACAGACTTATTCCCCTATAATTTTTGCACTCTCTTTGTCCCCTTTGCCTTTATACAAAGGAACAATACATGCTCTCTGCCAATCCCTAGGTACCTTACCCTCTTCCATACATTTATTAAATAATAGCACCAACCACTCCAAAACTATATCCCCACCTGCTTTTAACATTTCTATCTTTATCCCATCAATCCCAGCTGCCTTACCCCCTTTCATTCTACCCACTGCCTCACGAACTTCCCCCACACTCACAACTGGCTCTTCCACACTCCTACACGAAATCATTCCTATACACTCCTATACACGAAATCACAGCTTCCCTGTCTTCATCAACATTTAACAACTCCTCAAAATATTCCCTCCATCTTCCCGATACCTCTAACTCTCCATTTAATAACTCTCCTCTCCTATTTTTAACTGTCAAATCCATTTGTTCCTTAGGCTTCCTCAACTTATTAATCTCACTCCAAAGCTTTTTCTTATTTTCAACAAAATTTATTGATAACATCTCACCCACTCTCTCATTTGCTCTCTTTTTACATTGCTTCACCACTCTCTTAACCTCTCTTTTTCTCTCCATATATTCTTTCCTCCTTGCATCACTTCTACTTTGTAAAAACCTCTCATATGCTAACTTTTTCTCCCTTACTACTCTCTTTATATCATCATTCCACCAATTACTCTTCTTCCCTCCCTCACCCACTCGCCTGTAACCACAAACTTCTGCTGAACACTCTAACATTACATTTTTAAATCTACCCCATACATCTTCGACCTCATTGCCTACACTCACTAGCCCATCTATCCTCCAATAGTTGTTTATATCTTACCCTAACTGCCTCCTCTTTTAGTTTGTAAACCTTCACCTCTCTCTTACTTACTGCTTCTATTTTCCTTGTATCCCATCTACCTTTTACTCCCACTGTAGCTATAACTAAAAAGTGATCTGATATATCTGTGGTCCCTCTATAAACATGTACATCCTGAAGTCTACTCAGAAGTCTTTTATCTACCAATACGTAGTCCAACAAACTACTGTCATTTCGCCCTACATCATATCTTGTATACTTATTTATCCTCTTTTTCTTAAAATATGTATTACCTATAACTAAACCCCTTTCTATACAAAGTTCAATCAAAGGGCTCCCATTATCATTTACACCATTATCATTTACACCATTATCATTTACACCCTCTCTACATGGAAATAAATGGTATAAAATACCGACACAATGGAAAAATAAACACATAAGCAGTATAATGTGATCTTTTATTGACAACGTTTCGCCCACGCAGTGGGCTTTATCGAGTCACAGACAGATCTACCTGGAAAATGAGTAACATGAAGATATATATAGGGTATAGTCAGGTGGAGAATGCTGGGTCAGGTGGTTATAGCTGCATGTGACAGTCTTAAAAGTAGTGTGACAGTTAAAAACATTGTGTGACTTACAGGACCCGCAGTGTACCATTCTTGAGTTCTAGGTGGGATAGCGTTGAAGAAGTTTCTTGGCAATAGGTTCAGCTATGTTGTAGAAGCCGTTGTTCTGGTTGAAGTTGTTGGATATACAGATGAGTGATGATTCTAGGATTCTTCGGTATTGCGTGTTGTCTTCTCTGGCGATGAGTCTTGCGTTTCTGTAGTTGATTAAATGGTTGTGTAAATTTCGGTGTTGAACACAGGCATTTCTTGAGTCGTCAGATCTGCCTGCGTACTGGTGTTCTGAAATGCGTGTTTGTAGGTCTCTGGATGTTTCGCCAACGTATAATTTGCTGCAGCCATTACAAGGGATTGTGTATACCCCTGCCGTGGATTGAAGCTTTTCCTGTCTGTTACTGGTAATGTCCTTGATGGTGGTGGATGTGGAGGTGGATACTCGGAATGAGGTCTTAGAAAAAATGTTGGAAACTTGTTTGGAAATGGTGTTGGTGGGAAGGACTATGTATCTCTTCTCAGCAGTGTCTTCTCTGGGTGTGTTGAAGATGTTTAATGCCCGTCATCTGCAGTCTCTAAAGAAGTGACGAGGATAGTGAAGTTTGGAAAAAACTTGTTCAATGAGGGAGCATTCTTCTTCAAGGAACTCACTGCTGCAGATTCTGAGTGCGCGAAGGAAAAAGCCTATAATTACACCACGTTTAATTTTGGTGTCGTGGTGAGAGTAGAAGTGGAGAAGATCGTGTTGATTGGTAGGTTTTCGATAGACTTTAAAACGAAGTTCATGGTCAGCTTTGCAGAGAAGAACATCAAGGAAAGGAAGAGTGTTGTCGACTTCTTCTTCTAGTGTAAACTGGATTGATTGCTCAACCTGGTTGAGTTCATGTTGGAGAGCTTGAACGTTGAAGCGTCTGGGAGTTATGATGAGAATGTCGTCAACATAACGAAGCCAGGTGACAGAAGAGGGAATAATAGTGGAAAATCGCTCGGCTTCCAAATGTTCCATATATAGGTTCGCAAGGACGGCACTAAGTGGCGATCCCATGGGTAGTCCAAAAGTTTGCTGAAAGAGTTGGTTTTCGAAAGAGAAACATGTAAAGCCCACACATAGTTCAACAAGGTCGATGAAATCGCTGGCTGGAAGAGGAAGATCAAGCGAGTCGTCAATTTTCCTGCGCAAGAGATCGATAGCTTGTGTAGTAGGTACTTTGGTGAATAGGGATGTTACATCAAGGCTGGAGAGTGTTATGTTATTTTTCCCCTATTTATCATCAAGGTTCTACATGTACTAGCAGAGGGTATTTACTTAAAAGGTCTTAGGGTAAAAGGAGGACATTTATAGGCTAAAGATACAGTGGAACCCCGACTTACGATGTTATCATCTTACGTTATTTTCGATAACCGATATTTATAACGTAAGAAATTTGATTGTGACTTACGATGTTTGCTTCGTTTACCGACATTCGTACCGGACCTGTCCGCTTGGCGCCCAGCTGAGCGCGCACTCCAGGGAGCGTCAGTGCTATTGTTTACAAGCGAGAGC